>QRFJ01000033.1:2039557-2122228 GCA_006176705.1 Cocos nucifera | reverse complement strand
AAGATGTGCCCTAGCACACCTGAGGAAATAGAACGCATGAGCAAGATCCCTTATGCTTCTGCAATAGGGAGCCTCATGTATGCCATGCTATGTACACGACCTGATATAGCCCATGCTGTGAGTGTCACAAGCAGATATCAGTCAAATCCAGGTGAAGAACACTGGACTTCTGTGAAATGTATCCTTAAGTACTTGAGAAGAACTAAGGATATGATGTTGGTCTTTGGTAATGGAGAACTCCAAGTCCAGGGATACACAGACTCGGATTTCATGTCCGATATAGATGATCGAAAGTCGACATCTGGGAGTCTGTTTGTGTGCAATGGTGGTGCTGTCAGCTGGAAGAGTTTCAAGCAAACTGTGATAGCAGATTCCACCATGGAAGCAGAATATATCGCTGCATCAGAGGCTGCAAAGGAAGCATTCTGGTACAAGAAGTTTGCTGCAGAAATTGGAGTAATGCCATCAGATGCCATTCCTCTATACTGCGACAACAATGGCGCCATAGCCCTTGCTAAGGAGCCGAGGTCTCACCAAAAATCCAAGCACATTGAGCGGCGATACCACCTCATCCGCGATTACCTCGAGAAGGTTACGTCGAGGTCAAGAGAGTCAACTCCACAGATAATGTGGCAGACCCACTTACAAAGCCGTTGGGCCAGCAGAAGATCGAAGCCCACCTTGAGAAGATGGGACTTAGACTTGTAGCCAATTGGCTTTAGGACAAGTGGGAGATTGTTAGATATATGTGCCCTAGAAGCCAGAATTGGCTGACACTTGTAATACACTTCTAGGGGCAAAATTATAATTTTGACTAAAATCAATAAAATGGGTTATTTTCTATCACATATGTGTATTTAGTGTCTGTGATACATCCTTTGAGTTAATGGTAATGATAATTCATATTTTCAAGAGTTGAAAATTTAAGACATGAATAATCATTATTAACTCATAAAATGCTCCCGACCATAGGATCATCACGAGGATGGTGATTGATCCGGAAAGGTTGGTGTACAATCGCTTCTCTTTAGTAGATGAGTCTTGAGTCTATGGTGTGGAGACACCGGAGCGAGAGTACAGGTACTCGTTAGAGAACGAGGGCACTGAGCGTGACCACCTCGAGTAGTCATTAGGGAGTCTACCTTCTCGTCAATGACTGACTCGATGCTGCAGTAGTGTGTCTGGTTCTTTGACCTGAGATGCATCGGCAGTTCACCTTGAGGGTGTTATAGTTTGACTACACCATTACTCGGTCTCCTAGCCATATGGAAACCCTGAGGTGTATGTTGGCTATAGCATGTTCATTGTAGGAACTGGATTGCATCAAGATGGAATCTATCTACCTCGGTGGTAGAGGAGCAGCCCTATGATGATCATGAGAATCAAGTCCAGAAGCCCATGGCCATGGCAGAGTGAAATAATAGAAAGAGTTTCTATTTAGATTTTCACATTGGACTTGAATCGAATGATTACATCATATGACAGAGACTAGGGTTTGACGAGTTCACCTTAACCCTAATCTGATCGGGGCTCAAGATAGAAGAACTTAATCACACAGGTAGCTGCACCAAGAGGTTCGCATTCAGCTCTGATGGGTTGCCACCATATACTGCTAGGTGTCACTGGTGGATTTTGGGAGCAATTAGAATGATTTAGATGATCGATCATTCTAGCTGTTCGAATCAGAAGAGTTCTGATCCATCGAAAGGAGTTTCGATGATGTCGATGATAGAGATCATGACATATCCCATTACCATACAGAACTGAACCTAACTGGGTCACACAAACAAGGGTTTGAATCTGGTGATCATCAATTGAACTGATCCAGTTCAATTGATCTGAATGAGATTCAATTAGGTTCAAGGAAAATCGTGCTAGCACTCGATTGAACCTAACGTTCTTCTTTTACTATCATAAATAAGTTGTCCTGACTGAGCCAAAGGAGTTTGTGCTCAATCAGAGGCCTTCACTTTGGTCTGACTGGAGCTTGTCCAAGTCAGAAAAGGTTGTCTTATTTTGTAAGACATTACCTGCCATTTTTGGTCACCTGCCATTTCTTCGTTCTTTGACTTTGGTCAAAAGTTGACCTTTGACTGGTCAAATGTTGACCATTGACACTTTGACTTTTGTCCACATGTCACATGCACCTATTGGAGAGCCTGGTGGGGGCTTGTCCCCCTACCAGAACCTGGCAAGGAGGAGGGCGCACGCCACCCTTGGCGTGTGCCCAAGCTGGAGGCGCCCAGGAGTCCCTGTTGGACAAGGGACTCCATCTCCCTTTTTGGATTTCCAATTAGAGTTCTCCTAAGAACCAACTTTGACTGGTCTTAGGCACCTCTAAGGAGGAATCCAGGGGACTCTATTCCACCAATCAGATTTAGATCTGATTTCACAAAGGGTTGTGATTGGTTGGG
The DNA here is from genome assembly GCA_006176705.1 of Cocos nucifera. Taxonomy (NCBI): domain Eukaryota; kingdom Viridiplantae; phylum Streptophyta; class Magnoliopsida; order Arecales; family Arecaceae; genus Cocos; species Cocos nucifera. The sequence goes on along the minus strand of QRFJ01000033.1, from coordinate 2,119,814 downwards.
AAGAAGAGGAGTTGGATCACGCTTAGTCTATAAATAAGACCCTGCGCCCAACTCAAATTAATGATTGAAAAGAAATTCAATTCCCACGCCCCAAGGCTGCCTCTCCCCTCCTTCCTCCATGCCAAACCCACCTTCTCCCTCTCCTCTCCACGTCCAAAAGTGTTTTGGACCTTGGTTGGTGCAATCCAGATGAGAGAAAGGCGACTGAAAGCTAGAAGGCTGCGCTGCTGCAAAGGACAACTGCTGATCTTCAAAAGGAGTTTTGAAGATCCTCCAGATCAGATCCAGATCTAATTTTTGGAGATGTGATAGAGAAGAAGAGGATCTCCAGATCCAGCCTGAGTGGATACCGATAGAGGTCAGGCACTTGCGTGGCTAGATCCAGAACCTTCCGCTGCTTACAGGATCATCAACGGATAATAGGATTATCCACTTCAAGATAAATTAAATTAAATTAAATTTATTTAAATTTATTTTAATTACTAAATAATAAGAATCAGATCTAAAACATTCCAGATCTAATATAGATCAAAGAAATTTTTTTTTGAAATATATCTCTTGATTTGATCAGATCTGAACGAATCTGGTCCGAGAAATCAGAATTTTTCTTCAATCACCTAATCCAATCAGATGAGAGCTCCACTAATTCATCCTTAGATGGCACCTAAGACTGGTCAAAGTCTATAGTTATGGGCCACCTAAGTAGAAACCAAGAAGCAACCTAGAGTCCCATCCATATGGGACTCCAGTCATCCCTATCCATGGGCGCATGCCTCCCTAGGCATGCACCCCCTTCTTTTTAAAATCTAGCAAGACGATAAGCTCCTATCTGCTCTCCAATAGGTGTATGACACATGGACAGATGTCCAAGGATCAAAGGTCAATGTTTGACCAAAGTCAAAAGATAAAAATTAGTAGATGATGAAAAATGATAGGTGTTATCTTAAATTTATCTCATAAATTAAGACAACCCTTTTCTAATCTGGACAAGCTTCAGTCAGATCAAGTAAAGATATCTGAGCGAGCAGAAACTCATTTGGCTCAGTCGAGATATTTTTTAATGATAGTAGAAGGAGAATGTTAGGCTCTATCGTGTGCTAGCACGATTTTTTTGAACCTAATTGAATCTAATTCAAATCAATTAAACTGGATTAGTCCAATTGATGATATCCAAATTTAAAACTCTTATTTATGTGATCCAGTTAGATTCAGTTCTATATGGTAATGGAATATATCGCGATCTCTATCATCGATATCATCTAAACTCCTTTCGATGGATCAGAACTCTTCTGATTCAAACAACTAGAATGATCGATTATCTAAATCATTCTAATTGCTCTCAAAATCCATCAGTGACACCTAGCAGTATATGGTGGCAACCCATCAAAACTAAAAATAAACCTCTTGGTGCAGCTACCTGTGTGATTAAGTTCTTCTATCTTGAGCTCCGATCAAATTAGGATTAAGATGAACTCGTCAAATCCTAATTTTTATCATATGATTTAATCATTCGATTCAAGTCTGATGTAAAAATCTTAATAGAAACTCTTTCTATTATTTCACTCTGCCATGGCCATGGGCTTATGGACTTAATTCTCATGATTATCATAGGGCTGCTCCTCATCCACCAAGGTAGATAGATTTTCTCTTGGTGTAATCCAATTTCTATAATGAACATGCTATAGCTAACATACTCCTCAGAATTTTGAATGGCTAAGAGATCGAGTCATGATGTAGTCAAACTATAACACCCTCAAGGTGAAATACCGATGCACCTCAGATCAAAGAATCAGACACACCACTGCAGCTTCGAGTCAGTCATCGATGAGAAGGTAGACTTTCTTATGACTGCTCGAAGTGGTCATGCTCAGTGCCCTCATTCTCTAACGAATATCTGTACTCTTGCTTTGGTGTCTCTACACCGTAGACTCAAGACTCATCTACTATGAAGAAGTGATTATACACCAACCTTTCAGATCAATCACCATCCTCATGATGATCTTACGATCATGTGCATTTTATGAGTTAATAATAAAAATTTTTATCTTAAATTTTCAACTCTTGAAAATAAGAATTATCATTACTATTAACTCAAGGGATGTATTACAGACACTAAATACATATTTATGATAGAAAATAATATATTTTATTATTTATAGTCAAAATTATAATTTTGTTCCTAGAAGTGTATTACAAGTATCAGCCAATTCTGGTTTCTAGGGTACACATATCTAACACAATCCACTTGCTTTATAGTATAAAATATTAAATAATTAGAAAATAATATATACACAATGTGAGTATGGTTGAATGAGAATGTTGAGATACATATATAGTAATATAAAAAAAAGATAGACTAAAAAATAAAATCACTCGTAAAAAGGAAGAGGTAGCAAACAAATTGAGCATAGGATGATTAGGATAGTTTGAACATGTACAACATAGACTGAGGGATGCAATAATATAAAGAAATGATTTTATTTTTTTTATACATAAAAGGAAAGAGGAGTATGGGTAAATCAAAATTATACGAGACGTAGAAGTAAAGGACTTGATGTCATTATAACTTTTAGAAAGTATGGCCTTATATAGAGCAGAATAGGCAAAAAGAATTCATGCAACAAACCTTAACTAGTTCTAGGATTAAGATTTAATTGAGTTGTGGTGAGATGTGTTAAGTATCTTACTAGAGCAACTCTTGAAGGTTATTTTTGCTGGAGGGAATAGGTTTTGAAGGCATATCCTTTGTGCTTTAGAAGGGATAGGCTAGTCCATGGTTTATGTTTCTTTTCATGTTTGGTTGGAACTTGGAAGGATAAGTGGAAGGACTAACTGACTGCCTAAATAACTTTTCATCATAATGGCTAAACTATCCTTCTACTTATTTGTGTCTCTAAATAGTAGATGAGGATAAACTAGTAATTAGAGGAGATAAGTTCCCATATTTCGCTAGATAGCTTTATTCCACCAAAATGATAAAATGGAATTACTTTTTCCCTCTCTTACATTTTACATTTATTCGAAGATGACTATTTTTGGATTCTTTGGGGGCATTTATCATGATAACTATTGTAGTCAAAATTTGGCCTAACCAGGATCATTAGGAGGGTGCTTTTAAATCCATAGTTGTGAAAAATGATTTATCTTGAAGTCGCGGATCTGTACACAAAATAAATGAAAAAACTCATTGGATTGACTTCGATCGAGTCCTACGATGCCTTCGTCAGATCGGACTTTGAAGAACAGTAATAAAGAGAATATAATAGAGAAATATAGTATAAATCGTTATCCTGTTCTAGTCTGTTTGGTTTTGAATAGTCTTTATCTCGATCTTTTCACTTTGGTCTTGTTAGATTGGCTTAAGATCAATTTTAAGAAGCTTTGCCTTTGGGAGCTCGGCCTTCTGGTGAGCTCAGTCTTCTAAGATTGGCTTTTCTGATGAACTTGGTCTTCTGATGAGCTTAATTTTCTGAAGTCGACTTTCTAATGAGTTAGGCTTTCTCGGTCTTCTAAGAGCATCTCGGCCTTCTCGATCTTTTGATGATCTTCTCAGCCTTTTCAGCCTTTTGTTCAGCTTATCGACCTTCTCAACCTTTTGATGAGCTTCTCAGCCTTTTGATGACCTTCTCAGTCTTCTAATGAGCTTCTCGACTTTCTCGATCTTTTAATGATCTTTTTAGTCTTTTGATGAGCTTCTCGGCCTTCTCAGCCTTTTAATAATCTTCTCGCACTCACAGACATATGGTCCTATAAAAAGAAAGAAAACTAAAATGATGGATGAGGACTTGAGAGCCTTTCACCATAGGAGCTTTGAGTTGTAGGAGTTTCTCCCTTTTTCCAGCAAGGATCCATTATAGTTGAAGGTGGAAACTAAGGAATGAGACATAACTTTCTCATTATAAACCATCATCTCCTTTCTTTATTTGAATTTAAATCAGCTATAATCATCCTTCCACTTATAGATTTCTTTTAATTACGAAGCTGTAAGTGCCCGAAATTCAAATTTTTACAAAATTGCTGGACATATGTCAATCAATGATAGGGAGGCCATTTATATGCTATATCATATGCCCTCTACTTCTAAATCCGAGCCATTTTCTTTATCTTGAGTGAAGGAAGTAGTCAAATTACAATTGGCCTACTAATGATAAAAAAATTGAGTGCTATCGAGAATAATTTTGGTGGTGCCTATACCTTATTTCTTTTGCTATGATTGAATTTGAGGTCGGCTCAGATTTTTGCCTCCCTGATTATTATTAGTCAAATAGGTCCATATTTGATCTTCTACTTGAGTGATCACATATTCTCATCTGGGCATAACTTTTTGTTAAGTCTTCTCATCAACTCGATGGTCCATAATTTTGAAATCTTAGATGAAGCTGAGGTGTCTCTAGTTGATTATTCTCATCAATTTGGAGGTCCCGACTTGGGTCAAGATGTTTGCTTGTAGTTGGTTGGCCAAGTAGGAGTTGGAGCTTGTACCTTTTATTAGATCAATGCTCAACCAACCAAGTAGAAGATCCCAAATTGGAGCTCATACCTTGCATTAAGTCAGTGCTTGCTCAGCCAACCAAACTGATTCATCACAAGCTGAAGCTCGTACTTTCCATTAGGTCAATGGTCAGCCAACCAAGTTGAATTATCTTGAGCCAGAGCTTATACTTTTCATTAGATTAGTACTAAGAGCTGACCAAGTCGAATCATCCCAAGCCAAAGTCAGTTGATTATCCTTATAGCCAGGATTTGGCAGTCCTAGCCAGATTCAGGATGATCTTAGTTGATTTTTCTTAGTCACTTGGATAGATCTATATCCTTATTTGATTTTTTGCTCTCCTCACTTTTGGTGTCTAGTTCACTAAGTCTTCAGCTTAACTTGTTTCTAATTCGAAAAGCAATTCATAGAGATCTTTCTCAATTGGCTGAGGTAGGCATTTGCTCAACTTATATCTAGTATGAGGAGCGCGTCGTTGTCTGCTCGACTCGCATCTAGACTAAGAGCATTGGGGGTCCTTATTTGGGTTATCTCCCCCTTTCGGTTAGCCAAGGTTAGCTTTAGTTAGGTTGCTCTGAGTTTGTTGCAACTTGATGTGGCCTGGGGTGGATCTTGTGTTGCTTTACATTGAATGTCAATCTCGTAATAGGAAGACACAAGAAAAATAAAAATATGTGAAAAGCTGAAGGATCGAAGGTTCAGCCCTCTACTGGGCATGCCAATCTGTTGCTGCCAAAATTTAGCCTGATTAGAACCATCAGTAGGGTGCTATTGGATCCACAGTTGTGAAAAATAACTTGCCTTGGAGTTGCGATTTGCATATAAAATAAATGAAAAAATTTGTTGGATTGGCTCCAGCCAAGCCCTCCAATGCCTAAGTTGGATCGAGCTTCAGAAGAGCAAAAATAAAGAGAATATAATAGAAAAATATAGTGTAAAATATTATCTTATTCAAGTCGGTCTAGTTTTGTATTGCCTTTATCTTGATATTTTCACTTTGACCTTCTCCGATTGGCTTAAGATCAATTTTTAGGAGCTTTATCTTTGAGAGCTCGACTTATTGGAGCTCAGCCTTCTAATAAGCTTGGCCTTCTGAGATTAGTTTTTTGATGAGCTTGATCTTTTGATGAGCTTGGCTTTCTAAGGTTGGCTTTTTGATAAGCTTAACTTTCTCGATCTTTTGATCAGTTTCTCAGCCTTCTTGATGTTTTGATAATCTTCTCGGCCTTTTGATACCTTCTCAGTCTTCTAATAAGCTTCTCAGCCTTCTCACTTTCTCAGCCTTCTAATGGCCTTCTCAACCTTTTGATGATCTTCTTTGTCTTCTAATGAGCTTTTTAGCCTTCTCGGCCTTTTGATGACCTTTTCATACTCACAGATATGTGGTCTTACGAAAAGAAAGAAAACTAAAATGACAGATGAGGGCTCGAGAGCTTCTCACCATGGGAGCTTTAAGTTGTGGGAGTTTCTTTCTTTTTTCAATTCCTTCTTTTTTAGGGGTCTCTTGGGCTTATCATTCCTTTTCTTTATTTGGATTTAAATATGCCATAATCATCACTCCATTTCTAGATTTTTTTTAATTGCAAAGTTGTAACTGTCTGAAATTCAAATCTTTACAGTATTGCTAGTCACGTATCAAACAATGATAGAAAGGCTGATTTATATATCATATCAATAACCTCTCATTTGAAGGGGTATCTCTTACTCATGACTTCCCTCCTACCAAATATAGCTGAATACAATTATGCAATATAACTCTTGGTATTTGCTTTATAATAAAGCTCTGGAGTGCATTTAATGTACTTTATATATTCGCATACATTTGATCATGTGGTTGGCACTTATATATAAATTTTGACCGTATGGATTTGCAATAGCACTAGCACACTATACACTTTCTCCAAAACCCTATAAAAATAGATTTTCTTGCATTTTGAAAAACTTATCATATAGGATTACCTCCAAGACTTCTTCATGACAATAGCATCTGGCTTATGACACAACTATATTTGATGTTCCTTGCCAACAATCAACATACTCTTTTTGCACCATCCTAGCCCACAAATAAACCAATTTTACATGCAATCCAAATGATCATCTTCTCGAGCATACAAAGGATCTATTATATTTTCAAAAATAATTTGATCATATACATGCATACACACACACATGTAAGGATATATGATACTTCTCTTAAGAGGAGAGCATATCTACTTCGAGTTCGAATCAATAGTTAGATGTCCAAATCAAATATCTATGACATTATCATGAATTATAGCACCAAAAATTCTAAGATATCAAATGCCGTATATTTAGGTATGCTCCAACCTATGTATCATATAGATACATAAATAGATGATTTCTGTTACATTAGTATTAAAATAACATAATAAAGCACTTAAATTAAAATTCTATCTTATTGGCTTCAATCTATATACTATAATATATATAGCTTGAAAATTAATGGATTGAGATGCTTAAATCATAACAAAACATGATCTCACATTATTTTAACTATTCATTTTTACATCCACTTGATGCATAGATTAGAAATTACCAAGATTATCAAAATACATAATTTTTAATTTCTAAACATTTTGCAGTATAGATCATAAGTCATTGTATAAATTTTTAATTTACATGCTCATTGTTGATTTTGGACTCAATAATAATTGATATCTTCTTATCTCAAAAGAAATAAAAAAAAAAATCCACCATATATACCTATAGGCCAAATTGTCTGTTTTAAAGCACAAAGTGGAAAATAAAATTATAGCTAGTAAACTAAAATATGTTATACACTCTATAATTTGCAAATTTAAATTATTAAAGTTAATCTAAATACTTTAAAGCATATGCATATTAAATTTCAACTATTTAGATGCCTCTAAACCATTGTTCAAATGAAGATCAAAGCAACTGGGGCCAAATATACTTAAATGCATTCTAACACCCTCCCCAAGAATGCAAAAAAGTAGAAAGTTAGACTATTTGAGTTCAAACTCGATTTGATTATCAAATTCAAGATTTGATTCATTTATTATCAAATTCAAGCTTAAGTATTCAAATCAAGCTAGATTAACTCGACTTGAAAACTCATAAATCTACTAAAATATATATATATATATATATATATATATATATATATATATATATTATTAACCCAATTCATATTCGAGCCATATCGAACTCGAATTTTACTTATTTTCATCGAGCAAAATTTAAATTTAAACTTAAAATATTAAAGCCCGATCAAACTCAAGCCAAATTTTGAATCTAAAAATTTTAAATCAAATTAAATTATTTTAAATTAAGTCAAACTCGAACTTTGGTACGATTGCTCCCTTACTCACTATACATCCAACCACACATAATCATGTACTATTGTATCGGATTTATTTTAAAATTCTATTATTAATTTTCACTAGAAAGCATTTAAAACCAAATATACAAAGCCTTTTCCTTTCACCAGACTATGACAACCATTGATGTCCGAAAAAAAGGGACGACTAATAACCGATGAAAGACTCGACATAAAAGCCAAATATTTACAATTAAGACAAGATGAAATTACAAAGGACGTCACAACTCTGATTTTAAGTGAATGCAGGGTGCGAATGATACAATGCTCGCTGTAACCACCAAAATTGTCAAAACTAAGCCAGTTTTCTCTATGGCAACCGAGAAGTTCGACACAAAATGGGTTAAAACTTGGAAGTCTAGAAACTTTAGCTTATGGCTTAGCCTTCGTCTGACCACTTAAATATTTACCATCTAAGTTCTTGGCTTTGAGTTTTTTCTCCTTGGAAGAGTGATTAAAATCATCATCACTTTCACCATTAAGCTTTCCACTGGATTTCTTCTCAACCCTGCCAACGATTTTCTTGGATTTCGCTTCAAGCAGCCGTTGTTCAGGACACTGACCCCCCCTTCGCTTCCAAATGAAAAGAGACCTACAAAGAGTAATGATTTGTATAAAATGAATTTAACAAAGATATGTTGGTTGATGGAGAGATAGAGAGAGATTCTTCAATAGACTAATGGCTAATGATCAAAATATGAAAAGACAAAACATTGGGAACATCGCTTGAATCACTAATGAAACAAAACATGAAGTACATAAAAGAAACCAACCTTGAGCTCCCTGATGCCAAGACATCATCTCGAGGATGTAGCTTGGTCACAGGACTGATGGTTGTTATGTCTGTGTTCATCACCTCTGCCACAAGCTTCCCCGTACTCATGTCTATAAAATCAATGGGATGTAATGCCACCCCATCATAGTTCTCACTTATATAACGACCAATAACTGCAAGAGATTCTGATGGATCCTGTACAAGGTTGTCAACTTTAACGGTTTGAGATGCATGTATGTAAATTGCTGTATAGATTTACAAGCATGCCAGTGTCTTGTCCAACAATTTTGGATGACTTGAAGGCATAAAACAATTTTATATTTCATAAACCATCTAGATTAACCCTCCACCTGATGCAAATGCTTCCGTCAATCTGTTGATGAGTCCCACTAAAAATCCACAAATTATGTTCATTAGAATTATAAAGAGAATCACCTTTGGGTCCCACTCAGCTCGGAAAGGAGTCAAGTGACGATTGAAATCATGGCTGTGGACAATCTCTCTGCTTGGGGATTCCAAATTGCCAAAGATAGAATCCCACACTCGAATTCGATTGTCTTGAGATGTTGTCAGGATTTTGTTTCCAGTCAGTGGTGAAAAATATGCTGAGTTCACAACACGTCCATGAGCAAGACTGGCAAGTGAAGATTCAGCTTCTAACCGGCGAGCATCCCAAATCCGAGCCTAAACATCATTCACATGAAGGGAAAGAAGTAACAGTTCAACAGCAAGAATAAACGGTGCTGACCAAATACAGACAGTTTTCAGAAATAAAATAGATGCACTGTCGCCCATTACAATAAGAAACTCACAAAGTGGTCATTTCCACAGCTTAGAAAAATATCTGGTTGAACAGGATTACAGTGAAGCCCAACAACCTTGCTACCCTTCTTATGTATTACAATTGGTCCCGCAATTCTGGTCTTCAATCGTCCATCAACCCTTTCAATAATAAAGGAAAAGAATTATAGCAAGACAAGAGAGAGAAACATGCATCTTGGTGGAACAAAGAGCAAGAGCAAGACAAGCAAAGTCAACCAAATATCTGACTCTATAAAATCAGCATATCGGCAACAGAAACACATCATCAGACATTTTCTCCCACAAGATCAAGGTGCAACATTTCACATGATTTATCATATTTCTCTTTTTGCAAATAAATAGCTTGATAGTTTTCATGCAAAAGGAAGTCTTAGAATGTACAGAATGATGGGAAAGAAGGAAAAACAGTTACCACCAGTGCAGGTTATCATCCAAGTGAGAAGTTATTGGAATGACAAGCAGGGTATTCAAAGACCAGACAAGAAGGGATACTCACAAGTAAAGATATCCGAAGTTATCTGCCACTAGCAGAAGGCCTTTCTCAACATTTATATCCATACCATACAGCATGCGCCAGGTTGCAGGGCCCTAAAAATGAAGCAGGACTCAGGCTCATGATTTCATCATTCCAATAGTTCAGGTAGTTAACTGAAACCACAATATTGATTTACAGAAGCACAAGATGTTAACACATAAAAAAACTCACAACCTCAACAATTAACTCGACGTTTAGTTTTAGGGAATGGCAAATCTGTCACCTTTCTAGAGTCATAACTCAAAGAATGTTTATACTTCATATATTTGACCTGTGTGAAAACTCCAAAAACTTTCTTGTTGTTAGTCACAAGTTATTCCCGATTTGGTGATTACTGGAGCCAAGCACTAGCTCAGTCTAAACCAGAACAATCAAAAAATTTAGCAGAATTAAGACATCATGTACTTTAGGATAGTTCATTAGTAAAAACCTTGAAATAAATCCACCTTAAAATAAAAGGTCCAGATCTATCTATACATCATGGTGTTGAAATAACTTTAGACTAAAAATCATGAGGTGAGACCATTTAGTAAACTAAAAAAAAAAAAAATCAACTCATCTCCCTTTGTTCACTCCAGGTACCTTCAATGATGGATCCAAAGCCATCCATTTTTTCATTCTTATCCTTTATAGCACCGCCCCCACCCCCGCCCCAAAAACTTGCACTCTTTCTTTTATTTTTGGCCCACCAACCTGCAGCACGGTTCCTTCTATGACCAGTTAAGCCCAGTTAATCCTGGAGGCTAGTGGAAATCAATATGCTACATCACAATAAGAAAATGAAAAAACTTATATCAACCTAATAGGGCACCAAATATCCAAAATATTAGATAAAGTTTTTCCAATATAGCTCCATAAGGTTTTCAAACATGATCAAAAAAATATTTAATAGGAATATTTTAAATGTGCTGATTAGATGATTAACGCATAAGATGATATAGATATAGATATAGATGCTGGCAGAGAAATGCATGCCCTGCAATTGCTTACACAAATTTAATCACTGAATAACCTGGATGAGAAAAAAAGGAGATCCAAAAATTAATGATGCAAAACGGAACGCATTTACAAGTCCAGTACAGAATCAAATCATTCAATAGTTAATTGCACAAAATAATGAATATAGACTCGAGAGAATGTACTTGGCTTATAGCATTAGACAAAATCAAGCATTACTACTCAACGAATTCTGAGGTTGGTGAGTGGATATGTGTTGAGCATGGGCCAATTCGATGATTAAATCAAAATGAAAAGAACCTTCGAAATCAAAAGGTAATGGTCCTCAGTGCAGATGAAACAGTATGTAACAATAAGAATAAGATCCAGGTTAATGTCAAGGAAAGAGAAGTTACATTCCATCCCTCCGGATTAAGATCCAACAAGAAAAATGAGGTTCCAGTCTCCAAATCAGTACATCTGACCGTCCCATCTGATGATGATGTATACAGTAGTCCATCATTTTCTAGATTGAATCTGAAGGAGACAAAAATATTAACTGCATAATGATCCCTTTTTCAGAAACAAATTAATATAGGAACATGACTATGAAGAGGAGACTTACTTCATGTTGTTAACTATGCAGGAGTGTATGGACCCATAAACTGTCTTTTCATGTAGCTTACCATAATCCCAGATGCCAAGCTGCCCTTTCTGTTTCAAAATTTAAAGGGAAAATAGAAGGTATGATAGTGATGCTGCTCGCGAACATACAGCTAGACAGAGTGTTCTTTAATTCCAGTACACTAAAATTCCTAATTTAAGCTATAAAACTAAATAGTACCATGGATGCCATACCTTGTCTCCCGATAAAAGAACATTATTCCTCGTCGGATGAAACTCCAAGCATGTCACACGCCTGCTGTGGAATCTGATTATTCCACAGTCCAATTGATCAGGGATGACAAATGTTGGCTTGATCTGAACAAAAAGCATCAATGTGAACATCGAGATGAATGAATTCCCATGTTGGCCATGTAGATTGAGATTCAGAGAAGAAAGATGTTGCCCGTTTGCGTGACAGCAGGCAGCTTATTATCCACGAAGGATCATTCAACCCAACAGCTTGCCCGTGAAATCGCCAGTTAGACGGAAAAAGGAAAGAATAACATGCATAAATGACACATACTGTTCGTACCATTGGAATTTTAGCCTTCAGCTGGCGCTTGAAGATGTAATCCAGTGAAGTGTCTGTGTTCCTTCGGGCGGCTGGAATGACGCCATGCTCCGTAGCGACGCGATGAGGACAAGACATCGTCGTATGGCCTATAATTTCCGATCATCGAATCCAGTTAGGATGTTTTCTTTTTTCTTTTCCTTCCAAATAAAAGGAAAGGAAAAGGAGAAGAAGATTAAAAAAAAAGGCAACACACATATATCAGAACCCTTTTTTAAAAAAAAAAGGAATTATATTGTGACCAACCGGCCGGTAAACGAATTAATCAAGCATATAGAGCCTAATAAACATAAAGCACAAGCATGCAGAAAGATTTACTGAAAACAATTACTAAAATCGAAGCCAAAGTTAGAGGTGAACTCGGGCCGAGGCCATTTGATCTGGCAAAGGAGAAAAAAAAAACACAAAATGGCCGCCCTCCCTTTTCTTGGGCGGGGGTCTTGGCAGGTTGGGGAGAAAGAAGGAACAGCCGAAGCGTACGTACCAGGCCTCTTACAGAGGAAACAAGGCTTCCTGGGGCAGTCGATGTAGGTGGCCCCCTTGAAACCCGCTTCGTGCCCCGTACCCTTGCACACCTGCACCTCCACTCCACACACTCAAGTTGCCGTTTTGTTTTATCTTTATTTATTTTTTTAAGGGAAAACAAGAGTAAAAGGAAAGTGGAAAAGGGCGAGGCGATAGGTTAGGAAAGGGGGAACCATGAGAGATGAGAGTGAGAGAGCGAGATGGATAGATATGGGGAAGGAAGGAAAGTGCTGTTTGTCGTACCTTGCAGACTTTCTTGAGAGAGATGGTGATGGGAGCCTTCCTCTTCTTAGCACGATCCTCCTCTTCTCCCTCCACTGCTTCCTCATCATTCCCCTCATCCTCATCGTCCGAAACCCTACCATCCTCCTCCTCCTCCCCTTCCGACGACGACGATGAGGAGAATGGGCTCTCCTCGGAATCGGTTTCCATATGGACCAGGACACGCGATAAAGAGGAAGACGACAACGAGGCCTTCCCCCTCTTTAAAAGCGGCATGTTATGCTCGCAGGGAGTCAACTAAATAACTGGCACGGACAAAAACAGCGGTACAGAGAGAGAGGGAGAGGGAGGCCGGAGGAGCGGCAAGGCGGGGAGGAAGACCAAGAGAGCTTGGAGTCGGACGGCGGCCCGGGAGATCTATGGCAAATCCCACCTAATTCTTCGGGGAGGAGGCGGGAGGGAAGAGAGAGAGGGAGACCGAGCGGAGCGGGCTTGGCACCATATTTTATATCTTATGCACAATAAGGCTTCGATCCTTGCGCGGCCCGGGTGCGGCCACGCTTCGGATTATGATCGGAGCCCAGGTCTATTTTCTACGATCTCTGGAACCAGATCCAGATCCAACCATGTCATGTAAGAATGCGAATCCGGCTTCCCCGATAAATCGGACGCATTTGTATATTTTAAGAGTAATATTTTATCCATATAAGATGTAGCAAAATTAATATAGAATACAACATCCAATCATTTAATATCATATAATAAAATAATAAAAAAAATTTAATACTATTCAATTTTTTTTCTATTAAATTTTTAATAACCAAAAAGTCATAATAAAACTAATAAACAATAAAAGATTATATAAAAATATAAAAAATTATATTTATTATTTAATATATTATATATATTAATAAAAAATCATAAAAAATATTTAAAAGCCATAAATAATATTCACGATCTCATATATATTCATGAAAAATCATATATATCCTTCAAGATGTCATATATATATTTACTAAAAGTCATATAAAGTATCAGAAAGTTATATATAATATTCATGATATTATATATATTTATAGAAAGTCATATATACTATTCAGGATGTTATATATATTCACAAAGTCATATATATTATTTTGGATCTTATATATATTTATAGAAAGTCAAAAAGTCATATATATCATTCAGAATGTCATATGTATTATTTAAAATGTCATATATATTCACAAGAAGTCATATCTATTATTCAGAATATCATATATATTCATAGAAAATCATATAAAGCCTTGAAAAATCATATATATTACTTAGGAAGTCACAATATATTCACAATCATAATAACCATAGGATATTATATAAAATAATAAAAAGTCATAAATATTATTCAGAATATTATAAGAAGTCATAAATATAGTTTAGGATATCATATATACTCACAGAAAGTCATATAAGACATGATAAAGGAAAAGAACATTTTCATCATAAAAAATCTGATGAAAAATAAAAGCTGAGCAGTATTAAATGCTCTTCCATTATTACTTTCGCTATATAGTCCAAGATGATTAAATGATACTCTCCATGTTAATTTTGCTACGCACAAAACTTTCTCATATTTTAAAGGCCGGCAAGAATGAGTTGGCTGGCAAGCCTCCTTATTTAATTGGGTTCTGCATTTGTTGAGCCCAGAGGAAGAAATCCTAACCCAAATCTAATACTATATTTTACATGAAATCAGATTGGATACCAGTATATCCATATTCATGTTTATTTTATCTAATGAATACAAATACGAATATAGATATTAGTTGGATAAAAAAAATTTATATCTATATTTGCTTTAAATAGATATGGATACAAATCGCATATTGGAAGTATGAATATAAATATAGATATAAATTGAATAATTAAATTTTATAATAATATAATCAAAGATATTGCTAAATGGATGATAAATTAAGTCAACAGGGTGTTACTGTGATTGTATATTTCTCTTAAAAGTTAATGAGTATTATAAATTAAATGGGGTTATACATAGAATCAGATATTCGGATATGGATCCAATAATTATCTATTCATATCCATATCCATTTTTCTTTGATAGATATGTATATGCATATGGATATTAGTCGAATGCTCAAATTTCTATTCACATTCGGATAGACATGGATATAAAAGTGGATCCGAACATATATTATCCAGAAGATCATCCCTATTTGCCCAATTAGCTTTTTTTATGGGGTGGGGGAGTAACAGAGAGTAAGAGTTCGCCATAATCTTTAGGAAACATGACTTGTGTTAGGGTAATAACCCACAAATCGAATCCAATTCTTTCAGGTTCACTCAAGATGGTCTAATGAAGTTAGACCCGATGTGGACTAAGAACCGCCAACACAACCAACCAAACAGAAAAAGTCTCAGCTTGACATCAAATTTAAATCTATTTTTAGATGTTATATATGATATTTTAGATCTGAAAAATATACATGTTTAATTTAATGATGATACATGAGATGTATACAAAGCATGTATTAGTTAGATCATTAATTATATATTGATATATGATCTAAATCTAACTAGTTTTGTAGTTTCAATTATATTTCTAATTAAGATATTTTTCTTGGCCGTCCGGTCATAAGAATAAAATAGGATTTAAAAACCCTCTCCTTCCATTCGATGAGGTGTTCTTATGGCGTGTAGGGGTGCTGCACGTTCGTCCTTAATCAGAAATTAGAACTTATTTTCTATAAAATTCTAGATCCTGAAATTCTAGAATTTTGATACAAGTTTTTTATTTATAAATCTAAACTTAATTAAGAATTAAGATTATAAAACTAATTAGGTCTAAAATTAAGAATTTTCAGATCTAAAATATTTTTATAAAATTGGGTTCGAACTTAGATAGCTCAATTAGGTCTAGCGGTTGATCAAACCGAATCAAGAGTTGGTTAGGTGGGAACAAAAGTGCTTAGAATTGATCAACCTAATAGTTGTAAGTCTGGGTCAAGGTCAACTCACAGCCACATGTGATCGATCCAATTAAGATCTAATTTAGCTCCGTGATTCGAGCCTAAATTGTAAGCTAATCAGATTAGTTTTGGTTCGATAATTTGATGTCTAAGGTAAGTTTGGCAGATATGATCGATTGATTTTTAATTGGAAGCTACTCGATCTGAATACATTCTTGTCGAGTTAATGACATATCTCTTCCACTGGTCTCACTTATTTGGCTATTTATGTCAATTTAGTTCTGATTTGAGATGGCTAACGGTTCAAGCTAACCCATACCACTAGGCTTGTCATAACTGTTATGACTGAGTCAAGTCTAAGAGATCTAAATTAAATCTTTCTAAGAAAAGATTAAGTTAATTGATCTTCCACCATTATAAATATGCGGGCTTTTTTCGAGGTTAATTATTCTTGACTGGTTACAATGGCTCAGTTGTACCAGAAAAATGCAACTACATCTATTAGACATTGGATGCTACGGATTAGAGAATGGGTTGGACTCAATATTTTGAATACGGTGAGGGATTCAATCAGAAATTTAATTCGTACAAATAGTGGATCTGACTTAACTAAAAAGTGGATCAATATTTTGGATACGGTGAGATTCATGAATTAGAGATCAAGGATTAGGTACACCATGATTAGAGAATCATTGAATAAAAGTTGTCTACTCATCAATTGATCCATCACCAATAACTGTTAGGATGAGGTGGTGAGCCAGTCGGTGGAACCGCACTATCCACTAAAAATCAATTGATCGCGAAGATTTTTACATCTCTGCCCAAAAAGTGTAGGAATCCGAAAAAATAGTCTGAGTCTAATTTATTTAAAAATAAAATTTTTAAATAAATTGATTAAGTTTAATTATAAAATCTAACTAGAAACTTTGACTCTCTATAGAAAAATATCCGTGTCCAATCCACTAGTCCGTATCCTGAACACCCATAGACTGATTGGATCCAACTTTAAAGATTGGCTCTGAAACTTCAAAATTATTTTGAATTCTGAGGAGTTGACTCATGTGTTAGAATAGGATCCTCCCACTCTACTAATCCATTCATCCACTGATCAGAGAGTATCTCTAGAGAAATGAATGGATGATGATAATAAAGCCAGATATTACATGTTAGACTCAATGTCCGATAAGCTCCAATGCCAATATGAAGACATTAAGACTAGCTGTCAAATATTGGCTCACCTACAAGAGTTATTTGGTAAATAAAGTCGGGCAGCCAAATATCAAGTCACTAGAAGACCTTTTAAGGCTCAAATGCATGATGGACAGTCGATCCAAGATCATTATTTGATGATGATTAAGGATTTAAATGAGTTTGAGAAGCTCGATGTCAAGTTGGACAAGAATTTGCAGATTAATATAATTCTGCAATTCTTGACTGATGCGTATGGGCAGTTCATTATGAACTACTATATGCATAAACTACAGAATACTCTGGCAGAATTTATGAATATGCTGGTTACTGCTAAGCTTTCTATGAAAGGTTCTAAAGGCTCAATACTTGCTGTAGAGCAGACTTCTTTCAAAAAAAGTCTTTTAAAAAGAAGAAGTCCGTAAAGAAGTAGAAGATGGATAGTGAGAAGAAGAAGAAGGTAGAGCTGAAGAAGAAGACTGTTGATAAAGAAAAATATTTTCATTATAACATAGACGGTCATTAGAAGTGAAACTACCCCTTATACATTGCCAGCCTGAAGAACAAGAAGAAGGTAGGTCCTTCTGGAGGTATGCTCATTATAAAATCTAACTTAATGATTTTTTCTGCATCCAGTTGGGTGCTTGACTCTGGTTCTAGTGGTCACTTATGCACTTCTATACAGGATCTTGAGGATAACACGAGGCTGAGGGATGGTGAGATGATCCTATGCATCATAAATGAAGCAAGAGTTGCTATAGTGGTCATGGAAACCTATCCTCTACGATTATTGTTAGGATTAGATTTAGTTTTTAGAGACTATTTTTATATGCCTACAGCAAGTAAAAATTTAATTTCTATTTCATATTTAGCACAGGAAGGCTATATAATTAGTTTTCTTAAGGACTGTTGTAATATTCTTTATGAAACAAATAAAATTGTAAGTGGTTATCTTATAAATAATTTCTATCAGTTATATATTGATGTTTCTATTTTCAATATCGAGCAAAATATGAATGCTATGGGATCAAAATAATCTAAAGATAGTCTAAACAATAGATATCTGTGGCACCTTAGGCTAGGTCATATAGCGGAAGACAAGGTTAACAAATTGAAGAAATTCGGACTATTGAGTCCGTTGACTTTTGAGTCATATCCAATTTGTGAATCATGCATTCATGACAAAATGACCAAGCTTTCTTTTGTAGGATATGAGGAAAGGACCATAGAACTACTTGCCCTAGTACATATTGATGTGTGCGGCCCATTTGATGTATGCCGGACTAGAGGCAATTTATGTCTACTTCATTCATCTTTATCGATGATTTATCTAGGTATGGGATATGTGTATCTTGATGAGACATAAGTCTGAAGCTTTTGAAAAATTTAAAGAATTCAGACATGAAGTAGAAAAATAAATCGAAAAATCCTATTAAGGTTCTTCGATCAGATCGAGGAGGTGAATACCTTAGTCAAAAATTTTTAGACTATCTTAAGTAAAATGGCATAGTCTCTCAATGGACTCCACCAGGAATACCTCAACTCAATGGAATTTCAGAATGGAAGAAACTAGATCTTATTAGATATGGTCTGATCTATGATGAGCTTCACAGACCTCCTTTGAATTTTCTTTGGGGACATAATCTATTGACTTCACTATATATTTACTACTGAATAGGGAATTTCCTCTAAAATCATTCCTACCACACCGTATGAGATATGGACATGGTAAGAAACCAAGTCTGAGTCATCTCAGAATTTGGGAGTTGTCCGGCTCATGTCAAAAGACAACAAGCGGACAAGTTAGAGTTTATAGGTCCTTTAGAGCTCAGATTCATAGGATATCCTAAAGAGTCATTAGGATATTATTTCTACATTCCTGAGAAGATCATAATGTGATTGTGAGTCGACATGCCATCTTTCTTGAAAAATAGTTTATTCAAGATGATGGCATTGGAAAGGCAGATTAAGCTTCGATGAGAAAGTCTCACAAGAGCAACGAGCTAAGGACCCTATGGAAACCAAATTCAGGATTGAGCCAATCCAATCACTACCTCCTCCACCTCGTAGATTAGAAAGGATTTTCCATCCCTTCTGAAAGATACTTAGGATACTATTTCAGAGGATAGTAGAGAAAATATTCCTTATGAAAAATGAGGTTCATAGAGATGATCCCAAAATCTATGATGAAGCGATATTAGATATTGACTCCGAAAAATGGTTAGAGGCAATGAAGTCAGAAGATTGACTCAATGCACTCGAACAAAATCTGGACCTTGGTAGATCCACCAGAAGGTATAGTACCTTATTAGGTGTAAATGGATCTTACAAGAGAAAGATAGGTACGGATGAGAATGTGGAGACATTCAAGGCTAAGTTAGTGATGAAAGGGTATAGTTAGTGCGAAGGTATTGACTATCATGATACCTTCTCGTCAGTAGCCATGTTAAGATCCATCCGCACATTGCTTGTTGTTGCAGCTTATTTTAATTATAAAATATGGTAGATGGACGTGAAAATGATCTTCTTAAATGGATATCTTAAGGAAGATATCTATATAAAACAGCCGCTAGATTTTACATCCAGTGATGCTGATTACAAGATTTGCAAGCTGCAAAGATTCATCTATGGACTTAAGCAAGCATCTCGGAGCTAGAATGCTCGTTTCAATGATGTAATCAAATCATTTGGATTCATCAAGAATGAGAAGAAATCGTATGTATTCAAAAAGATCAGTAGGAGCGCTATTATCTTTCTCATATTGTACGTGGATGACATTCTCCTTATTGAGAATGATATTTCCATATTGATCACAGCTAAAATGTGGTTATCAAAAGAGTTCTCTATGAAAAACTTAGGAGAGGTATCCTTTATTCTAGAAATTAAGGTCTATAGGGATAGACCGAATAGAATGCTGGATCTCTCATAGAAGATGTACATAGAGGAGGTACTAAAGAGGTTTAGCATGGAAAACTCCAAGAGAGGATTGGTGCCCTTCAGACATGATATTCATCTCTCCAAGAAGATTTGTCTCAACATACCTGAAGAGATTGAATGCATGAGCAAGATCCTTTATGCTTTGACAATAGGGAGCTTTATGTACGCCATGCTATGTACACGATTTGATATCGCCCATGCTGTGAGTGTCATGAGTAGATATCAGTCAAATCTAGATGAAGAGCACTAGACTTCTGTGAAATATATTCTTAAGTACTTGAGAAGGACTAAGGATATGTTCTTGATTTTTGATAATGAAGAACTTCAGGTTTAGGATTATATAGACTCAGATTTTATGTCTGATATAGATAATAAAAAGTCGACATCTGATAGTCTGTTTGTGCGTAATGATGGTGCTATCAGCTGAAAGAGTTCCAAGCAGACTGTGATAGCAGATTCCACCATGGAAGTAGAGTACATTACTACATCAAAAGTTACAAAGAAGGCATTCTAGTACAAGAAGTTCGCCATAGAACTCAAAGTGATGCCATCAGATGCCATCCCTCTGCACTATGACAACAATGATGCCATAGCCCTAGCTAAAGAGCTGAGGTCTTACTAGAAATTCAAGCACATCAAGCGATGATTCCACCACATCCATGATTACCTCGAGAAGGATTATGTTGAGATCAAGAGAGTTGACTCCATGGATAATGCGACAGATCCACTGACAAAGCCTTTAAACCAATAGAAGATCGAAGCCCATCTTGAGAAGATGGAACTTAGATTTGTAGTCAATTAACTTTAGATCAAATGGAAGTTTGTTAGATGTATGTCCTAGAAGTCAGATTAGCTAACACTTGTAATACACTTCTAAGGATGATTTTATAATTTTGACTATAAATTAATAAAAAAATTATTTTCTATCAGAGTGTGTATTTAAAGTGTATGTGATACATCCTTTGAGTTAATGATAATGATAATTCATATTTTCAAAGAGTTAAAAATTTAAAACATGAATTTTTATAATTAACTCATAAATTGCTTTCGACCATAGGATCATCACGAAGATGGTGATTGATCCAAAAGATTATGTACGATCGCTTTCTTTGAGTAAATGAGTCTTGAGTCTACAATATGGAGATATCAGAGCGAGAGTACAGGTACTCATTAGAGAATAAGGGTACTGAGCATTACCACCTCAAGCATTCATAAGAAAGTCTATCTTCTCATTGATGACTGGTTTGATGTTATAGTAATGTATCTAGTTCTTTGACCTGAGGTGCATCGGTAATTCATCTTAAGGATATTATAGTTTAACTACACCATAACTCAGTCTCCTAACCATTCAAAATCTTGAGATGTATGTTGGCTATAGTACGTTCATTGTAGGAATTGGATTGCACCAATAAGGGATCTATCTATCTCGATAGATGAGGAGTAGCCCTATGATGATCATGAGAATCGAGTCCATAAGCCCATGGCCATGGCAGAGTGAAGATAATAAAAAGAGTTTCTATAAGGGTTTCACATAGGACTCGAATTGAATGATTAATTTATATGACGGATATTGGGTTTGACGAGTTCACCTTAACCCTAATCCTATCGGGGTTCAAGATAGAAAAACCAATCACACAGGTAGCTACATCAAGAGGTTCACTTTTAGTTCTGATGGGTTGCCACCATATACTGCTAGGTGTCACTGGTGGATTTTGGGAGTAATTAGAATAATTTTGATGATCAATCATTCTAATTGTATAAATCAGAAAAATTTTGATCCATCGAAAGGTATTTTGATAATGTAGATGATGGAGATCACGATATATCTCATTATCATACGAAACTGAACCTAACTGGATCACACAAACAAGAAATTGGATATGGATGTTATCAATTGAGCTAATCTAGTTTGATTGATTTGGATTAGATCCAATCAGGTTCAAGGTAATTGTGTTAGCACACGATTGAGCCTGACTTTCTTCTTCTGTAATCTTTTTGATTCATCACAATCGAGTTGAATTTGATTTGACTCATTTCTGTATCTTGAATGAGTTTATTTTTATCTAACTAGAATAAGTCCAGATCAGATTAATTATGAAAATTAAATTCATTCCTTGTGCAATTGGACTAGGGTCAATAGTTGACCCAATTGAGAGAATTAAGGGTCACATGATCAAAAAATTTTAGAAATTTTTTTAAAAATTATTTTACTCTAACTTTTGGATATGTGATAGGAGACAAGTTATACTTTGGATGTGCAAAATTTTGTAATTTTTGGAGGTTCCTTGACTAGGTTTTGATAGAGTTTGATTTGCATTAAACTCTATAGGGAAGAGTCCTAGACGCATATGGACTCTTCCTTATCCTTTAATACCGCCACCTTCCAGATGGATTTTTGGCATCAAAACTAAATGGGATCTGAGGTTTTTCGTGGAGATCAGGTCTAGGGTCCCAATGATCAAATTAATAAGATTTTTGATCAAAAAGAGACTATTTATGATACTATGTCTAGTATAAGAACTCTTCTCACGAAATTGCCTCAATGAAATTTATTTTTTTCACACCCAAAGGAGCCTTCTCTTTGATATCCATGCCTCCTCTATCCTCTCTCTCCCTCTCTTCTATATGCCTAAAAAGTTAGGTACAAATCTGAGTTAAAGGTCCAAGATTTTTGGCATAAGATTTAGCATCTATGCGATGGTATTCGTGAGACGAACAGGCTGCCCTCAAAAGTCATTTTTAAGACTTTTCAAATCAGATCCAGATCTAATTTTTGGAGAAAAAATTTATGAGGAGAAGATATTCAGATCCTACCCAAGTGGATATCGATAGAGGCTAGGCACGTGCATGGCTCCTTCCAGAACTTCAGGAATCAACAGGATCATCGCAGGATAATTAGATTACTAAATCAGATACTCAAAATTAAATTTGATTTAATTTTATTTTTAACTTTTAATATCAGATCTCTATGATCAGATTCGAGAAGTTTTAGATCTAATTAGGATTTAAATAAAATAAAATAAAATATTTCTTCAAATCCAATCAGATCTGAACGATCCTATGTCAGAAAAATAGGTTTTTTCTTTACCGCCAACACAACCAACCAAATAGAAAAGTCTTAGCTTGACATCCATAACTAACAACCTCAACTCAGAAAAAGAGAAAGAGATTTTTTGCTCAGCAAAAGGTCAATGTGGCCTAAAGGCCTACAGTGCTATGCCTAACAAGCTCACAGCTTTCGGCTAATAGCCTACGGGCTCAACCTCTATATGAAAGAGGTACAAAGAGAACCCACTCTCATATTCTTTTCTCTCTACTGTTCCTAAGGCTTTGACTAATTTAAGTATCGAAGGATCCCTACCGAAATGCCCCCGATGAATGTGGACTTTCTTTGCAAGTATCCTCTAGTGCTATCAATTTAGGATGGTATTTAGCTCCAACAACATCAGCAATCTTTCGGAGCCCTAAGATAATAGATTGGCACTAGAGGAAGGCCCCAATCTTCTTTAAGAGAAAAGAAAGCATGGTATGAATGAGAGCACATAATTCCACCATCTTTCACCTGCAATCCATCCATCGTACCTAGAGTAGTGCTATGGTGGGTCTATTGCAGTACAACCTTTGGCCATAATAGATCCACCATCGCTCGATGCCTTGGTTTGTCAGATCCAAGTGCTGATCGATGCAATACAGCAACTCCAACAAGCGATGGAGCAACAATAATAGTGTATAGAGCTGAACCTCTAGACAGCTCCCTCCCGTCGTGGTCAATGATCTCACTCTCCGAGCCTAAGGTCAGCCCCCTAGTGCTACTCTTATAATTTTCCTCCTTTTGTAGTTCGCTCTTCCTCCCTTTCGGGCTTGAGGGAGGAGGCGCATTCAAGAAGCTCTCCCTCCACTGGCAATTCAATCTTGGCCTAGTCCCTTAGGTCCAAAGGAGCTCAGCAAGAGGAAGAACTAAAAAATAGGGTTCAAGATATCGAGCGCAGCTTTGGTGAAGTCCAAAATAGGCCTCACCAGGGTAACGATGGACTTAGCTTTAACTCTCAATCACCATTCTTCTAGACCATTCTATATGAATCAATTCTAAATCAGTTCAAGATGCCTTAGCTAGAGCCATACGATGGCTCCATAGATCCCCTCGATCACCTCTAGGGTTATAGAACCCTCATGATGTTGCAAGGCACCTCAGATGCCCTCCTTTGCCTTGCTTTCCTGATCACTCTCAGAAAATTGGCACAAGCATGGTATTCTAGACTCCAGTCAGGGTCCATTCATTCGTTCGAGCAACTTGGTAGATTGTTCGTTACACACTTTGGTAGTAATCGAGTGCCACCAAGAAACTCCGATAGTCTCTTTTTCCTCCAACAAGAAGAGGATGAATCATTGCATAACTACATCATGTACTTCAATACCATCATACTTGAGATGCGAAGCCTTGACGAGTCAGTGGAGATGTTAGTGCTCAAGCGAGGTTTACGAAATGAGCACCTTAGCTTCTCTCTTAACAAAAAGTTTTCGAGAGATTATGCTGATCTACTGGTCCAAGCTCAGAGATACACCTAGGAAGAAAAATCATAGGAGCTGCACAAGCAGGCAGCGGAAAAGAAGATCTCTGGTAAGAAGAGAGATCATGAGGATCCTCGAGTGACCCAAGCCGAATGGGTGCTTTCCCAACCACAAAAAAGGTACCAACCGAGGAGTCTGTCCCGATGATTCGATGCTACACCCAGTTGTCTATCCCTCGATTACAAATCTTGATGAAGATCGAGGGTCAAGAGTATCTATGACAACCTGAGCCAATAAAGATCCTTTTGAATCATAGAAATAAAAAAAAATACTGATATTTCCACTGCAACCACGACCATAACACCGAGGAGTACCGCCAGCTCAAGGATGAGATCGAGGCATTGATTCAGAGAGGCCATCTTGGCAAGTCCACTCAGAAGTTATGAAATCATGCATTCAGCAAGAAGAATAATAATAACCGATCAATAACCAACATCATCAACACTATCTCCATCCCAACTGGTGGCGTATGGAGCAAAAGACCAAACTAAGGAGGAAAAGGGGATGGAGCTTGGGGGGCATTGTTCTCCTTCTTAATTTTTAAGAAAAGTCAATAGTGCCATCATCACACCGTTAACAATAGCCAGCTATAGTATAAATACAACTTTGATTCATAATAAAAGTTTAACTACTGTTTTGTTTTATAACACTTTTTGAAGAATAAAATTGCCAACTGATCAAAAGGAGACCAAAATAGAATCGAGACTAAGTCGAATGAGGTTTAGCCCCCACAATAGCACTATTTGGGCAACCATGAAAAGCTCACAAGGCTCATGACAACCCAGCCAAGGAAATTGAATTCTTTGCTGGAGCCCATGGGTAGGCGAAGTCTCAAACCTTCTGAGACTCGAAGACTAAAAGTGACTAGGCATCCAAGAAAGGTCGAAAGGCTACTTGAGGCTTCCTAAAGCCTGGAAGCCCTACAATTGCAAAAAGCTGAGGAAGCCGAAGATGTGGCCCACTGTAGCCACCATGGCCTAGTGTAGCCACATGGCCCGTTGAAGCGAGGAAGTTGAGGAGCCAAAAATATGGTCCATTGTAGCCATCGCGGTCCAATGTAGCCGCATGGCCCACTGAAGTGAGGAAGCTGAGGGAGCCAAAATTATAATCTACTGTAGCCACTACGACCTACTATAGCTATTGTGAAGATAATCTGGCCCACTATAGTCGATGTGGCCTATTGTAACCACCGCGGCCCACTATAGCCGTCATATAGAAAATCTAGCCCACTATAGCTAGCCTCAGTCTACTATAGTCGATTCGATCTACTATAGCTGACGTGACCTATTATAGCCACCATGGCTCACTATAGCTGCCGTGAAGATGATCTGACCCATTGTAGTCAACCTTGGCTTACTATAGCTGATTCGGCCTATTATAGCGACATGGCCTACTATAGCCACCACGGCTTACTGCAGCTGCACAGCCCAGAAAGGCTATATGACCCATTAAAGCCAATAGAGGCTAATCTTCTAGGGACCCAATATTGCCAGCAGAAGTCAGTGACGATAATAGAAGATGAGCTGACTCTTCGAGGACCCCATACTGCTAGTAGGTGCTAACAGCGACAATGGAAGAGACACTAGATGATATACAAAAAGAAATCTCGACAAAAGAAGTACTTCATTCAAAAGGTTTGAGTACATCTCAAAGAAACTCCTTGCATGTCAATTTTAGTCAAGCAAAGCTCATTACAATAAAAGAAAAAGAAATACAGAGCTTGGACCCGATAGTGCCCTCGAAGCGCAAGCCGAACCATAGCTAACACAACCCCTGATGGAAAGAGCGGGACTCCCCATTCTGTGACAAGCATCGACCTCTGCTAAAGGATATTAGGACTGGAATGGCTGTTTCCATTTTGAAAACCCATCCACCTTCTAAATATTCTTTTAAGGAGGGCTGGAAAGCTATATTGGAGGAGGCAAGAAATAAGTCCTCCAAAAAAATGTGAGACTTTTATGTAGAGGACAATGCATTAGAAGTTCTCATCTAGCCACCGCCGTAGCCTCGTGGCTAGAGCGGCAGAATTTTTCAACACCTCCCATGCTAAAGTAAGATGCTTGCTGAGAAGGAAGATCTTTCAAGATGGAGAAGAGCACCAACAATCCTTCAACATTGGGCAAGGCAGCATCACCACAATATCATGAAAAATAACCAAGACAATACCAATACCAAGCAGTGGAACTCCTCCTTATAAGGGGGGAAGGCCAAAGCGCATTCAAATGTCCCACTATCGCATGACAAATGTCACCATCTAAGGGGCCTCAAAGACTGTGCCTCTTGGAGAGCAAGTTTGAGCATTAAATGCAAAGCCCCACCAAGTTTTCAGATTGTACGGATCTCTGTTGTGCAACCTCCGAGACAGTATTATCTTAGATCCACGGAAGGCAATATGATGCCAATCACCAACCAGTGCTTGGCAAGTGAACAAGTCTGCAATTTTCAAAAAAATTCATTTATAGCATGCTAATGAAGTAAGTGTTTCGAATAAGATTTAGAGAGATCTCGGCTTGAGCACCTTGCCGACCCATCCGAATAATTCAGACCATTGACCAAGGCAAAGAGAAAGCTTCATATGAAAGGTAAATGCCATAAAAATATATTCTTTATTGACTAAAAAATTATTTTCAGAATGATGCCAAAAAGAAGGCACCAAAAATAAGCATAAAAAGGAGGAAGACCTGATCTTCATCTGAGGAAAATGCCCCAACTTCATCATCACTGTTCCTAGGGCGAAGGTGCTTCAGATCCAACTTTGGAACTATCTACCTTAGATGAGGCTTGCAGTCCTTGAAGCCCTGAATAAAAGTGGTAGAAGATGCCTCGATGATCTCCTCCTTTAAGTCTGCCAAGGTTTTGTACTCCTCAATGTATCGGTACCTGATCTCGATGAGAATACCTGTTAGAGCCCCAAACCCCTTGCTGCCTCTGGGCAAAGGAAGCTCTGCTCTGAGCCTTACCGACCCCATAGGAAGAGGTTTGGCCCAACCTAACAGAAATAATAGAATATAATATGATATGATATAATTATAATCTATTATATATATATAAAATAATACTCTATGGAGGAGTATTATAATATTGCCATCTTAGCATCTCAAATGATTTTAGTTATGCCATGTGGATTATTATTTTATTATCTATAATAATTTAAAATATTATTTTTAAATAATAATAAAATAATATTTAAAAAAATTAAAAATAATATTTTAAAAATAAAAATAAAAAAGGAATAAGAGATGAAAAATATTTTTTAAAAATTATTATTTTTAGAAAGTAAAATATTATAATAATAATATTTTTTAAAATATTAATTTATTATTATTTTAAAAAGATAACATGTCATTTTCTAATTTTAAAAATAATAACATACTAATTTATTTATTATCTATTATATATATAAATACTTTATGGAGGAGTATTATGCTATTGCCACCTTAATATTTAAGATAATTTTAGTTATACTATGTAGATTATTATTTTATTATTTATAATAATTTAAATATTATTTTTAAATAATAATAAAATAATATTTTAAAAATTTTAAAAATAAAATAGAAAAGGAATAAGAAAAAAATATTTTAAAAATTATTATTTTTTAAAAAATAAAATAATATAAAACTAGTAATAATATTTTAAAGATACTAATTTATTATTATTTTAAAAAGATAGCATATTATTTTCTAATTTTAAAAATAATAATATACTAATTTATTTTTTAAAAAATAATATTTTTATTATTTTTAAAAAATAATATATTTTGAGATCTAAATTAATCCATCGGATTAGATCAGATTAAATCTAATAAATTATTCATAAATAGAGCACGGTACTCCATCGATTTGAAAGTCAAATCTATATTTAATAGCTTCCTAAAGTTTGAAGAAAGTATGAAAAGAAGTGAGGAGGTAAGGATGTGGTTGGAATCGATGTTTGCCGAGAGAGAAGGGGAGCTATGGTAAGGCGATATCAACGAGCACGAAGAAGGTATGAGAACAGAAAGGAAGAAGAAAAAAATAAAAATAAAATATTATTTTATAAAAAAAGAGAAAAAAAGAAAAAAAAGAAAAAAAGAAAAAAAGAAAAAAGAGAGAGTTTCTCTTTCTTCCTTCAATGGTGGTGCCGGGGGCAACGGTAACGATAAGAGCACTAGGGAGTACGATCGAGATCGGCATTTATCGAGAGAGAAGAAGAGCAGTGGGATGGGACGGCATTGGCAAGTACGAAAAAAATATGAGAAGAAGAAAGAAAGCGGATGTACGATCAAAATCGATATTTGTCGAGAGAGAAGAGGAGCGATGGTGGGGCGATAGGAGGGTGTAACGGTACCGACGAGCGCATAGAAGGTATGAGAATAGGAAGAAAAATATAAAATAAAATATTATTTTATAAAAAATAAAAAATATATATATATATATATAATAAATAAAATAAAATATTAAAAAAATAATAAAAATATTTTTTATAAATATTTATTATTAAAAATTTTAATAATTATAAACTGTAATTATCTATCCTATGCAACGCAAGAATCTTCGACTAGTTATAACATAATATGATATAACATAATATATTATTTATCTATAATTATTATATATCGTATCATATTATATTTTATCACATAATAATACAATATGATATAATACAAGATATAATAATGAGATTAGTGGGTATTTTGATCATCAGAAAAATTTTATTAAAATAAAAATAATTTTATTTTATTTTAAAATAAAATTATTTGTCGAGGTTGATCCATGAACCCCCACGGATATGGCAGCCCTAGATACCTAAACGTTTCAACACTGCTCCATTTGAAGATATTTGAAATTCGTCAGCAAGATTGTACGCGCTCTTTAAGATTTCCCTAACATCCATGATCAACTCCTAGAATACTCCCTGTTGGGGATAAATCCCGCTCCCGCCGAAGTCTAGCACGATGCTCGGCCCAGTGCAACCAGTAGCCGCTGAAGAGCTTTAGCGCCAGGCGCCAGGCCGAGCCCCTACCACGGTCGAACTGCCTAGAGGCCGAACTCCCCTGCACCAAGGTCCGGGCCGAACTGCCTAGGTGCCGAACTCCCCTGCACCAAGGTCCGGGCCGAACTACCTAGCTGCCGAACTCCCCAGCGCCAGGCTCCGGGCCGAACTCCCACCGCCAGCCGAACTTCCTGACGGTCGAGCACCTTGGACTCCAAGCAGCAGGACTTCTTCGGGAGACGGACTCCTCCCAGACGCCCGTTCGGCCACCCGAGCTCCTCCCGGGTTTTCCTTTCGGACCGACTCCAGGCGAGCCCAGGCGGCCGAACCCCTTCGGACCGACTCCAGGCGGTCGAACTCCTCGGCAATCGTCCCTCGGCCGAACTCTACAGATGGCCGACCCTTCAGCCAGCCGAGCTCCTCCCGGGTTTCCCCTTCGGCCGAACTCTGTTACAAGTCCGAACTCCTCTGGACGAACTGTCGCCTGCAGCAAGACCGGACGGCGCCTTCCTCTCCGTACCGGACTCCATGCGGCCCACGACTCGCCAGTATGGCTCCCACGATCCACCGGACGACGCCTTCCTCTCCGTACCGGACTCCATGCGGCCCACGACGTGCCAGTATGGCTCCCACGATCCACCGGACGATGCCGTCCTCTCCGTACCGAACTCCATGCTGCCCGACGACTCTCTGCCAGACGGCATGGCCGTCACCATCAACTAAGCTCCGCTATAAAGGGACCCCTCCCAGATACGCCTAAGGCTAAGCTCTCTGAACTCTCGACTCTCTAAGCTCTCCTCCTCATCTCTAAGCTCCGGAACTCATTCCGAGCACTCCATTACTGTTGGCCGGAAACTAACTTGACCGTCGGAGGGTCCTGCCGGAGCCACCCCCCACCGGTTCCGGACGGGACTTCGTTTTGCAGGTCCCCGGCGGCGACCTCAGCGGCCTCGATTCCGGCGACCTCCGGCGAGGACGGATTTCTGCACCAACAGATTGGCGCTGGAGGGCCTGAACCTTCGAGGTTTCCTTGTTCTTAAAGGAGTGCTCGACCCTTTTTCCTTCGAACTTTTTTCTCTCCAGAAACCACGGAGCTTCCACTCGGTGCCCTCCCCGGCCTCCTGCTTACCCGCGCCTACCATGCACCCGCGGTGGATGTGAAGCAGTTTGGCCTGCTTGTCCGACAGATCCGTGGCCTCACGGAGGCGTTGCAGGCTATACAGCAACCTCCGGTGGCGACTCCACCAGCAAGCCCGCCATGAGGGCGCGAGGAATCAGCCTTAAGGAAGAGCCCAATCGCCCCTAAGAGAGAAACGGAGAGCAGAAGTTCCCCCGCTGAAGCGGAATGAAGTTCGGCGCGAGGAAGGCCGAACCCACCCATGAGCCCGTCATCGAGGAAGCTCCGACAAAGAAGTATGAAGTCCTCCCGCGGAAGCTTCCGCGGGAAAGCGGAACGAAGTTCGGCGCAAGTAAGGCCGAACTCACGCTCCAGTATGTCCCCCAAAGGAACCGCCTACAAAGTGTTCACCGGAGGCGGAACGAAGTTCGGGCAAGAAAAGCCGAGCTCCCCTCGAGCTCGTCCGAACTCGTCCGAACAAGAGCAGCAGGAAGTTCTCCCACGGCGGGTCTCGTGGGAAAGAGGAATGAAGTTCGGCTCGAAGAAAAGCCGAGCTCCCCCAAGGCTCATCATCAAGGCGAAATGAAGATCGGCACCGGCAAGGACGGAACGAAGTTCTCCCATGCCTGAAGTTCGGCATAAAGGAGGCCGAACTTCGCAGCAGATCACCCAAGTGAAGTTCGGCCGTGCTCGAGACCGCCCCAGGGCGATCGAGGCCGAACTCCCCGACAAAGAAGCATGAAGTTCTCCCATGGAAAGTTTCGCGGGAAAGCGGAATGAAGCTCCACGCAAGCGAAGCCCGAACTTCTCGAGCTCACCGCAAAGGAAGCCCCGACAGAAGGGCGCGAAGAAATCCTCCTCCCGAAAGATTCCGCAGCTACGACCCGCTCCTCTAACTCGAATCCTCGACCCGCTCCTCTAACTCGAATCCTCGGCAAAGTTAAGAGCCAGCCGCCAAGACCTGAAGGACTACGGCCTCTCCAAACGTGCGCGATCAAGGAGAAGATCGGCTATAGGCACTGCCGTAACTGGAAAAGACAAGAAGGTTGGCCGTCCCGCGGCGTCATCAACGCCACCCCGGGGAGGAGCTAGGAGCTAGCTACATCGGTGATTGTCATCCCCAGCGACAAAGTCAAGAGAAGCATGGTCCAAATTATGAAGGCCGGCATGAGATAGAGGAGGTCGTCTGGACGGGACTTGCTGCTCGAGGGAGCTCCGAGGAACAACGCCCCGTCGACCCCTCAAACGAGAACGCGCTGTCCGCGATTTCCCTTCGATAAAATTCTCCCCTCTGCATAATATTATTTCTGGATGCGAAAACTATGCGATGACAGGAGAGCAGCAGTCAATAATCGCCGCGTTAGGAACAGGAGGAGAACCTCGTCCTAACGCGAGCAACAAGCTCGGCCGCAGGAGATAAGATCTCCCCCGAGCGCGCACCTCGGCCGCAGGAGATAAGATCTCCCCCGAGCGCGCACTTCAACCTCGGCTAGAGATAAGATCTCTCCCGAGCGACCGTGAACAACCTCGATTAGGAACAGGAGGAGAACCTCATCCTAACACGAGCATCAACCTCGGCTAGAGATAAGATCTCTCCCGAGCGACCGAGTCAACCTCGGCTAGAGATAAGATCTCTCCTGAGCGACCGTGAACAACCTCGATTAGGAACAGGAGGAGAACCTCGTCCTAACGCGAGCATCAACCTCGGCTAGAGATAAGATCTCTCCGAGCGACCGAGTCAACCTCGACTAGAGATAAGATCTCTCCGAGCAACCATGAACAACCTCGGTTAGGAACAAGAGGAGAACCTCGTCCTAACGCGAGCACCAACCTCGGCCGCAGGAGATAAGATCTCCCCGAGCGCGCACCTCGACTGCAGGAGATAAGATCTCCCCGAGAGAAGCTCGACCGCAGGAGATAAGATCTCCCCCGAGCGCGCACTTCAACCTCGGCTAGAGATAAGATCTCTTCCGAGCGACCGTGAGCAAGCCTCGGTTAGGAACAGGAGGAGAACCTCATCCTAACACGAGCATCAACCTCGGCTAGAGATAAGATCTCTCCCGAGCGAC
The DNA here is from genome assembly GCA_006176705.1 of Cocos nucifera. Classification (NCBI taxonomy): domain Eukaryota; kingdom Viridiplantae; phylum Streptophyta; class Magnoliopsida; order Arecales; family Arecaceae; genus Cocos; species Cocos nucifera. The sequence continues at coordinate 2,087,089 of QRFJ01000033.1, read as the reverse complement.
CGAGTCAACCTCGGCTAGAGATAAGATCTCTCCTAAGCGACCGTGAACAACCTCGGTTAGGAACAGGAGGAGAACCTCGTCCTAACGCGATCATCAACCTCGGCTAGAGATAAGATCTCTCCCGAGCGACCGAGTCAACCTCGGCTAGAGATAAGATCTCTCCCGAGCAACCATGAACAACCTTGGTTAGGAACAGGAGGAGAACCTCGTCCTAACGCGAGCACCAACCTCGGCCGCAGGAGATAAGATCTCCCCCGAGAGAAGTTCGGCCGCAAGAGATAAGATCTCTCCCGAGCGCGCACTTCAACCTCGGTTAGGAACAGGAGGAGAACCTCGTCCTAACACGAGCATCAACCTCGGCTAGAGATAAGATCTCTCCCGAGCGACCGAGTCAACCTCGGCTAGAGATAAGATCTCTCCTGAGCGACCGTGAACAACCTCGATTAGGAACAGGAGGAGAACCTCGTCCTAACGCGAGCATCAACCTCGGCTAGAGATAAGATCTCTCCCGAGCGACCGAGTCAACCTCGGCTAGAGATAAGATCTCTCTCCCGAGCAACCATGAACAACCTCTGTTAGGAACAAGAGGAGAACCTCATCCTAACGCGAGCACCAACCTCGGCCGCAGGAGATAAGATCTCCCCCGAGAGAAGTTCGACCGCAGGAGATAAGATCTCCCCCGAGCGCGCACTTCAATCTTGGCTAGAGATAAGATCTCTCCCGAGCGACCGTGAACAACCTCGGATTAGGAACAGGAGGAGAACCTCGTCCTAACGCGAGCGCGCACCTCGGCTGCAGGAGATAAGATCTCCCCGAGAGAAGCTCGGCCGTGGGAGATAAGATCTCCCCCGAGCGCGCACTTCGGCTGCAGAAGATAAGATCTCCCCCAAGGGAAGCTCGGCTGCAGGAGATAAGATCTCCCCGAGCAACTTCGGCTATGAATCAGATCTCCCCCGAGGAACTGGGCAACCTCGGCAGTAGGAAGATGAGATCCCCCGAACTCAAAATCGACCTTTGCTTCAACATCAGCTTCATCGACTTTGGCTGGAAACGATGAGTCTCCCCCAAGCCTCAGCCTCAACTTCAGCGTCAACTTGGCTGGAGATGAGACCTCCCCCGAGCTTCAGCTGCAACAAATGCGGAGCCTGGAAGAAGACTTCGGCAGTCGCCTGTTTTGGTACTCCCTTCCTTCAATTTTTGAACTCGGGAGTGGGGGGGCTACTGTTGGGGATAAATCCCGCTCCTGCCGAAGCCCGGCCCGACGCTCAGCCCAATGTAACCAGTAGCCGCTGAAGAGCTTTAGCGCCAGGCGCCAGGCCGAGCCCCTACCACGGCCGAACTGCCTAGAGGCCGAACTCCCCTGCACCAAGGTCCGGGCCGAACTACCTAGCTGCCGAACTCCCCAGCGCCAGGCTCCGGGCCGAACTCCCACCGCCAGCCGAACTTCCTGACGGCCGAGCTCCTTGGACTCCAAGCGGCAGGACTTCTTCGGGAGACGGACTCCTCCCAGACGCCCGTTCGGCCACCCGAGCTCCTCCCGGGTTTTCCTTTCGGACCGACTCCAGGCGAGCCCAGGCGGCCGAACCCCTTCGGACCGACTCCAGGCGGTCGAACTCCTCGGCAATCGTCCCTCAGCGGCCGAACTCTACAGATGGCCGACCCTTCAGCCAGACGAACTCCCCCAGGCTTCCCCTTCGGCCGAACTCTGTTACAAGTCCGAACTCCGTTGGATGAACCTGTCGCCTGCAGCAAGACCGGACGGCGCCTTCCGGTATGGCTCCCCGTACCGGACGACGCCTTCCTCTCCGTACCGGACTCCATGCGGCCCACGGACTCGCCGGTATGGCTCCCACGATCCTACCGGACGACGCCTTCCTCTCCGTACCGGACTCCATGCGGCCCACGGACTCGCCAGTATGGCTCCCACGATCTACCGGACGACGCCTTCCTCTCCGTACCGAACTCCATGCTGCCCGACGACTCTCTGCCAGACGGCACAGCCGTCACCATCAACTAAGCTCCGCTATAAAAGGACCCCTCCCGACATACTAAGGCTAAGCTCTCTGAACTCTCGACTCTCTAAGCTCTCCTCCACATCTCTAAGCTCCGGAACTCATTCCGAGCACTCCATTACTGTTGGCCGGAAACTAACTTGACCGTCGGAGGGTCCTGCCGGAGCCACCACCCCACCGGTTCCGGACGGGACTTCGTTTTGCAGGTCCCCGGCGGCGCCCAGCGGCCTCGATTGCGGCGACCTCCGGCGGCGACGGATTTCTGCACCAACACTCCACCTAACGTTTACGAAAAAAATGGTTTATTATAAGTTATTTTTTCTTTTATTTCAGATTTTAATGAAAAATAAAAAAATAGAATCCAGCAGCCTATATTTAAAACTAACATCCATCGAAAATGTTAAACACTAACGTGAGCCTTTATTCTCGAAACTTTATGCATCAGTGTATTGTTTGACACAGAATAAGCCAGTCTCAGTATCTAATAATAGACCTCTCTCATAACAATCTGCTACTTATACCTTTGACCTCAACATAAAACAACATCTCGTAGGACTAGACCGGGCCGGGCCATGTCCCTACCTGAGTCTACCTCGAGTTTTTTTGGGCTAAGCATGAAAGTTTTTAAAAATTCTAGGCCGAAGCCCAGCGCAACTCTGATTGGGCTAGCCCAATCATATTCTTCCTATTGGGTCTCCGATAGCAACGACGACCTCAATCTCTAGTTCCTACTGTCCTTATCCTTTGGTTCTTTCTTGTGCCCCAATTTACCTGCCAACCATATCCTCCTCGACGCCCTCGACATTGCCGGTGTTGGATTTGGTGGTGACGGACATAGTTTCATCTATCTCATCGACTATCGGACTTAGAGGGTAATGGTCCTTTTTCATTATTGCCCGAAGCTGCACCATCCATGTGTCTATGTTCGGACTCTGGATAGCCAGAGTCATCTCGAAGGAAACACGAAGAACCTTTACAACTTTACCCATGGCCTCTGCCTCCACCTCCACCTCCACCTCCACCTTGTCTTCCTTTCCCTAAGGTCTTAGCGATTTGGCATGTGGTGGAGGATTGGAACAAAGGTTCCTTAATCAGGCTGACTAGGCTGTGAATAGTTTCAGGCTCGGGCCGAGCTGACGGTACTTCTAAGTTTGGCCCAAAAATCAAACGGGCTCTACTTCTTAGCCCAAACCCATTTACATATTGCCCAACTCAAAGTTGGCCCAGTATGATGGGCCTCGGCCCAGCCCGAGCCTAGTTCCAGTGTTAGCAACAATAGGCGTCTGTGGATTTGATTAGCAATGGGGGGCGGGATCCCACCATGGATAAATCAGATCCTTGTCCTAACTTCCTTCATCGAGGATGAAATAGTTTGCAGTTGGATGAGAAGAAGTCAAATCCATGTGGTAAAAAACAGGCATCCATGAAATTGAGTTGCAGGAGAACCAGGGATCGATTTCACATTGGATTGAAGTACTTCGCTTAATAAACCATATGAAACTGTCACCAATCAATTCCAGTGCAGAGCACATATCTTTGCAAGCTCTAGAAGCATTCCCCGGGAATGAATAAGTTCTCCAATTATCGTCGAAATGATAAATAGGACTTAGGATTCGGGGCACGAGACAATCAGTTTCCAACACCAATCTTCCAACCCCCACCCCTCCCCCCTCCCCCCTCCCAATATCCTTCGATTTGCTTCTTCTTCCTCCTCCTCCTTTCTTTTTCTTTTAAAATTATTATTATTATTATTTAAGGTTTTGGGAGGTTACAGGCACCCAGCATTTATTGATATTTCAGGGGAGATTTTACACAACAGAGAACAATTTTTACAAGAAGAGAGATAGTGAAAGGCAACAGTGCCGTTTCGAATTTTATGTGCCAGTTGGCATGTCGGTAACCCATAGACAGAGAAAGAGCAGCATCGCCATGCTTGATTGCCGAAATTAGTTTTCATCAAACTGAATATGAGCCATCCTGATTTTAGTTCAAACAGCCGCAAACTCAGACCAATCGTTGAAGAGAGAGAGAGCATCTGATGATGCAATGGAGGCCAAGGATTTGCGTTTGTTGAGGAATAGCCTGGCATTCCTTCCCTTCCAACTAGACCTGGCAACAGCAACCAATAGCATGCGAATAATGCGCCCTTTGATCCGATTGATCCATCCGGTGCAGAGATGAACGAAGGTGGATTCGGGATGAAGGACTCTCAAGTCTAAGCAAATCTTCTTCGAGGTTGAAGACCGGGCAGGTGGAAAAGAGATGGTCAACAGTCTCAAGAGCTCGATCATAGCTCACACAAGGCCCGAGAAATCCATCCAGTTTGCCTCCAAGGGCCTCCCTGGTATTGAGTTTCTTTCCCCACACTGAACAAAAGAAGCATTTGAATTTATGAGGAATGCTGAGGCTCTAGAGGATAGCTGCAAACCTGCAATAGCACCTCAGAAGTTCATGAAATTAGTTATAGAGCGAGGAGACTAAACGATCTTCCATGAAATGCAGAGAGACCTGTGACAACAAAATAGTGAGATCAGCAAATTGAGATCTATAGTATATATCACCAGACAAATTACTTGGCAGCTTAGCCTTTCAAGTTTGATTTTTGGAGTGGAAGAAGTCTACGATCATTCCGTCCTTTTTGTGGCTGGTCGAGTGTAGGGCAGGGAAGATTATTTTGAGAGGGCCATCACACAACACTAACCATGCATCCTTCCAGGACACAATATGTTGGCCACTGCCGATCTGAAACTGAACTGGGTTCCAAGAAACCGGAAGCGCTTTCACAACATCACGCCATAAGCTGGAACATCTTCTGATTCGCTTCCAACAAGTAGAGAGGCGATCTTTTCAGTGATATGCAATTTTAATTTGATTCTCCCAAAGGCTTGCTTCATTAGAAAGCAACCTCCATCCCCACTTGGAAAACGAGAGCAACGTTGAGAATATTAATATCTTTCACCCCGAGTCGGAACCTTCCAGGCCACTGTATGTATGCAGAGTTCTTCTGCTATGATCATGAACCCACACAAAATTCCTTATGGTTCTATTAAACCAACCAACAAATTTCTTTAGTACAGGAATTCGAGAAATCAAATGTACTGGCATCGAACGCAAAACTGACCTCACCAATGTTACTCTTCCCGCCGATGATAATGTCTTCCATTTTCAAGAATCGAGTGTGCTATTTTATGTTATCCATTACTTCCTGCAGGTCTGCCATAGCTAATCTCCTCCTTTCTAATGGTACACCCAAATACCGAACCACCTTATCAATACGTTTAATTCTCACAAACTCAACTACCGGTGAATGAGGACAACTGCAGCTAAATAGCATGGGCTTGTCAAGAATGGCTAATTAATTGCCTGATCGTGCGCAATTAGATACAATCACTTCCTTGAAATTTCTGCAATCTTTGAGTCTAGAATTAGAAATTAAAATGCCATCATCAGCAGAAAGAAAATGACCAACAGATGGGCGGTCCCGATTAGGTCGATAGCCCCATATGGTTCGACCCTGTACCTCCACATGAATGGCTCTGCACACAAAATCAACAAATACGGACAGCAAAGGATAACCCTGCTGAAGGCTTAAGTTGCACTTGAAAAACTCACTAGGTATCCCATTAACAAGAACAGAGAAAGATGGATTCTGCACACAAGCCTCGAGCCACTTTATGAATCTGATAGGAAAACCAAAATGAACAAGAACTGCATACGTCAATAGTTCCAATCCACCAGAGCATAAGCCCTCTCTATGTTTAATTTTATTAGCAGCCAGGCTTTATGCAAGGAATGGTATTGCTTGAAATGTTACAACGGACAAAGGCAGCTTGTTCTTCGAATATCAACTGATATATCACCTTCTTCAGTCGAATAGATGGAATTTTTCCCATCAATTCATCAATTGTGTCACACAAGCCGATAGAACGATAATGATTGGGTAGTGTGGGGTTGTTACTTTTTGGAATTCAATTAATAAAAGCTGCCGCCTTTGGCTTACATCCTTTACCAGAGATTCGTGTGATAGCATTGCAAACATCGGCAGCAATGATATTCCAACAGCCTATAAAAAAATTTGGAGGGAAGCCATCAAGCCCAGGAGCCCCATTAGATGCTATGGATTTAAAAGCAACAACCATTTCCATATATTCAATAAGGCCTTCTCTGTTGACAAAATTTCTAAACTCGTTGCTTTTCCAGTTACAAAGGAACGGGGCACCACCCATCTTCTCTTCAGCCGATAGGATACAATTAAAATCCCTTGTAATCACCGTAACCGTAGGAAATTTCAAGGCCAGCACTCCGTTACTACAAACTTCTTCTAAAGTACAGGTGCACCATTTGTGTTGGCACGCACTGCTGCTAAAATCCATAAATTGATTTGAAGAATGTTGAGATCGATGTCATCCTGCACTTATTTCTAAATAACCATCAACCCTCCAGGCAATCCTCGAGAAGTTACAGCTCTGAGTTGCAAAGACAGACCCGGCCTTCTGTGCGACCTGTCTATAGAGTTCTCTTTCCAAACAGGTTTCGAGTAGAACACGGACATCAAAATTATGCAAAGTAAACAAACCTTCGAAAATTGGTCGGGCACCCCTCGGCAATTCCAAATGAAAACATTCATGATGAAGAACCAGGAAGTGGAGTATCCACCTCACAAGAATCTCCGCATCCTCTCTGCGAACCCCAGAGCTCCTCTATTGAGCCTGTCCCACTGCGTCGATTGATTCCGTTGGAGATCTCTTGTGGCTGTTCAATTCCTCTCCATAGATGAAGATGTGCTCGCTGCTTGGATCTTGCCACCATCACCAGCACCTTTTGCTAATTTTAGCACGAAGTCCAGCATCTCCTCGATCCTTTGTGACTTCCATTACGTCTTCAATGGTCGGCACCTGGGATTCGGGAATATTGAAGCCAACATAGGCGAAGAAATTGAAGCTTTTCTGACGGTGGCCAAGCCCGAGACGGTCTTTGGCTCTGCCCAAACTTACTTGTGCTACCACAATCGATAACACTTGTATATTTCGAAGCCCGCAAAAATCGAATTATATGTTATGGTCTTATTGACAAACACATGAAGGACATCCTTGGTGGAGACCGTCACCTGCAGGCATCATTTACTCTCACATCTACTAACCTACTTCTGGGAAGGCTTCATGCAGCTAGTAGATCTCAAAGTTGGAAGCTAGCTAGGCCTCGTCTTAATTAGAAGTATCACAAGTCTCTCGCAACTTTGTTTTCATCAAATTAATTTTTCCAAGCCGCATCTATCTATTCAAAGAAAAACAAGCAACAAAAAAAAATAGTGAATCCTTGCCCAATTTGAGAAAAAATAAAGCCAGCTCCTCCACCAGACAGGTAGATTAATTTTAAGAAGTAGCAATAGGTTTTTATGATCTACTTTATTTGGGGTGCTCGCTCCATAGAGATAATGATCTGCTTTATAGTCTTGTCTTAAAAACAATAGTTCTAGAGATTTATTCCAAAAGCAATGGAACTTGGACTCGGCAATTCGAGGATCTTTTTTTCTAGAAGTAGCCATGGTTGAAATCGTCGCTATTAATTATTCAGAATTTTTTTTTTAAAAAAATGACAGAAGACACCGATCTTTACGTGAATGTGAGAATTCCAAAATCTTACTAAGCGCCAGGGCAACCCAATCTTCTCTTTTTGTTGTACATCAATCCCTGGATCATTATATCTTTTCTTTCGGCTGTTTACATTTAAAAGCTATCCGGTCATTGGCCAACTACAGAAAATGGCAGAAATATTAGACTCATCAAGTTTGGTTAATTCATTTATATATCTTCCTTAGCAAGAGATATTCGACCACTTGTCACATATAAAAGATGCTGCATGGGCTAAAATGAACTTTCTAAAGAAAGTTGTTGCTCCGAAACCTTTCCGCCTGCGGTCGGCCACTGAGGAACGTATAGTCGAGGAAGAGCTGCTACTGGAGCTTCGTCTGATCTCCTGTACAAAAGTCCTCACCAAAATATTCTTCGGTAAAGAGCATCCGATGCTCAAGTTAGAAAATTGAAGAATAAAGAAAGAAAAAAGCATCGAATTGAATGCATACCTTAAGGATCCCGGAGCCCATTTATTTATAGAAGAAGAATTGAAGTCGTATCTATCTCGGACTCTAACAACCTTCCGAATTTATCACATCAGATTGATTCGAAAGGTATATTTTCTTTTCTCGGAGGCTGGATCGTGGAGGATTCTTTTCTTATTTGAACTTTTTCAATTTGTAGAGGAGACAAATTTAATCAAGGTGGAGATAGTTCGGTAATGGATGACCTATTATAGACCATACAAAACCAACATTCAAGAGCCCACAGAGCAAGCATTCGATTTTGATCGTCTAAGATTGGTCGGCGATGTACGATCTATGTTAGGTAGGTCGCTGGTGCATAGCTCATCGCTAGTCAATTCAGAGAAGGCCGCTTTTAAAAAATGAAGATAGCTCGTCCAAAGATGAACTATAATAGGTCAGTGCTTATCGATTGATAATAGGTAATCATTCTCGAAAATTGATCAGCCATATACGACCTATAGTGAATTGTCGATAAATAGATAGCCATCATAGAAAGGAGATTGGTCGGGGATGAACGAGCTATGATAGATCGTCATAGGACGATCTATAGAATCATCGATTTTTATAGCTCATGTCGGATTTTCTAATAGGTTTGCTAAAACTGACAACCTAGGAGGTCGAGGATGAGTAATATCCAATGCACAATAGATGCCCCCTACTCACTAGGTTGAGCTAAAATTGCTCCATTGACATGAGTATTCCTTCGAGGTCGAGGCTAATCTTTGTAAGGACGTATCTTGCTGCCACATGTTGAAGATCAGCATCTTAAAATGATTTGGGAAAGACCATCAGCCTTTGAATCCGACCGTCCATCAGTCTGATCCACGATCATTCGTTTGAGCCAATCAGCGCTTGCCACTTGGCGAAGATCTGAAAAGGTTAGTAGATCGACAACAGATCGGAGCCATCCATATCTTTTATATATAGGAGTCATTGTTATCTCAGTTTTTTATTGTTGCTATTGCTAAGGGGAGAGCTCTGTCACTTTGTGCCTATGAGAGGATTGCTTGATTGAAGCCAACCTTCCATTGACCTTGTCCTCGTCCCTTTACTGCTCGGCCACAATACTTCCATAGGTTAGTTTTTTTTTTTTGTCCACAATGAGTGAACCGAGCTTGTCCCCGTTCACTTGGAGCACAGGCAACTATTTGAGAGATGTGAACCATAAATCTGAGGTAGCTAGTTCTTCAGGTAGATCCAAAGAATAAGAAATCCCAGACTATAGTCTCTTTAGAGTAAACTCCATCCTCACCTTAGAGAACTTAAAATTTATTAAGTTAAAATACCAAATCCCAGCCGACTTCAGGTTGGAGGTTGCTAATCTCATCAAGGCCGAGTAGGCATTTATAAGGAGTCCCTGAAGGCCGGCCTTAGGCTACCATTTCATTTTTTGGTCACTAAGTTTTTGAACCTATATAGGATAAGCTTTTATAGCTTAGCGCCGAACTCTTAACGATAGATCATAGATTTTTTCATCCACTATCTTCTCCTCGGGGTCGAACCTACCTCCTACCTCTTCCAGGCTTGCTTCACATTGAAAGAGTATCCTATAGAGATTGGATGATGGTTTGCCTCTCCTCGGAAGGGACGTCATCTCTTCTGAGGTGCTCCTTCCTTGGTGTATAACTGGAAGGAGCGCTTCTTTTTCATCTCGGTCTAATAATCCCGGAGCTTCAACACACTTTAGGGTTGACCCCATAGGTCGGCAGTCAGGGATCCAACATTGTCTAATGTCGAGGAGGAGATCATAGCTCGGCTTTTCAATTCAATCCCCCTCCATTGTTCAAACTCCTCGTTGAGGAGAACTTATTCAAAGTCAGATTGGTTCTAGTAGATCCAATGAGTAAGTTGAATCTTTGCTTGGCTTGGCTCTACTCCTGTTTTTCTTTTCATCCACATGTTTATATATTTATATTCACCTTGTCTCTTATGCAGCGATGAATCAAGCCAATCTTGAAGCTCTTCATCAGGCCATGAAGAAGAGGAAGACAACCATGGCCCTCACCCCCAAATGTGGCCGACCAGAGGCTGTTCTTGCCCAACCTACTATTGGACATTCCTCAGATCTGAGCAGTGAACTGAGAAAAGAATGTTTAGCACTAGCAGTGGTGCCTCTTCAATCTATGGCTCTAGGGATTTAGTTCCCCGAGCTTCTTCTTTGTTGTCCCATTGAAGTTCGGGCAGATCCAAAATTTTCATTCGCATGTCTTCACGAGGGGCTGACGTATTGCCCAAAGTTTCTACCCCGGTGAGGGTTCTACCTGATGCCGAGGCCCAAGACAATAGAAGGGGCCTTGGCGACTATCAGGTAGCTCAATCTTTGATCCGATCAATTCTTCTATTTGCCGATGTCTAGGCCATGGATAATGAAGAGGGTGCCTTTCGAGTCCATGACTCGTATGACTCTCTGTTCTGAGTAAGTAACAATCTATTACTCAGCTTTATTTTCTTCGAATTTGGTGGTGTTGATTTTCCTCTTTTTCTTCTTCTTCTTCTTCTTCAAGCTCATCCACCACTTGGATCATTTTTTTGAGGTGATCCGTGAAGCTTGGCGCATCTCAAAAGAAGCCCAGGAAAAGGCCAACTAGGCCAACAGGAGGGCGGACAATGCCGAGCTTTCAAAATTGAAGGCCAAGGAGGAGCTAAAGAAGGAAGTGGAGCGATTAAAATCTGAGCTCCTCAAGAGTTGATCTGATGCTGAAGTTTGGCTGGAGGTCGAGAAGAAGAAATTCGAAGAAAGGTTGGAGACTGCCAAGATCACCATCGTCGAAGCTTTCAAATCTTCAGTCGAGCTTCAAGACATCAAAACAAAGTTTGGCTCGATTTCTTACTTACAGGGGGCCAAGGATCTAAAAGAAAAATTGAAGAAGGTTCTCCCTGACTTCAACCTTGGCCTCCTGTAATCAGACGGTAAGGAAGAGGTCGACGAGGGTGGGGATGGAGAGATTCGCATGGAGGATCTTTTCATCCTGGCTCACAAGGACCAAATGGCCAAGGATGTGGCATCGGCCCCACCTCCAACTAATATTATACTCTCCAACCATGCAGAGGCCAGTGAATCTTGAGCTTTTGATAGAGCTTAGTGTAGTTTTGCTCGGGCATGTCTGAGCTTTACAATAGATTGGTACATTTTGTCAAACCTTGATATGTGTCGAGATATTTTTGTATGGTACCAACTGAGCTTTGTAAATACTTTAGTTTTAATGAATGCATACTTTTTTTCAAGTTATTGAAGTTGATCATTTCAAATGAACGTCGATGATTTTCTTTGTTAAGCTTTCATATTGCCTTTTTAAGGATGTAGATCGGAAGAATCTTAAGATAACCGGTATAAAGGATGTATTTAGGAGCAAGTAGGACCATGAAGCATTCCTCGATACTAATGCCATATCATTTCTTGTCTATAATCGAGGAATCTCATAGTTGGGAACCTCACGAGGATGTCTTGTTCCTCAATCTTAGCCAAGAAAAGCGTAATGAAGATTTGTTTGGTCTCGTTCCTCAGTCGTGGCCAAGGAACGTGTGATGGAGATGTTTGGATATGCATTTTGTTCCTCAGTTGTGCTGAGGAATGCACAATGAAGATACTTGGAGACACATTCCATTCCTCGATCGTGGCCCAAAAATGCATGATGGAGATGCTTGGACACGCATTCCATTCCTCAGCCACGGTCGAGGAACATGCGATAGAGATGCTTGGAGATGCATTTCGTTTCTCGACCATGGTCGAGGAACATGCAATGGAGATTCGTTTGGAGACACATTCCATTCCTCGATCGTGGTTGAGAAACACGTGATGGAGATTTGTTTGGAGATGCATTTCGTTTCTCGATCGTGGTCGAGGAATGCATGATGGAGATCGGTTTGGAGACACATTTCATTCCTTGACCATGTTCAAAGAACGCACGATGGAGATCTATTTAGAGATGTATTTCGTTCCTCGATCATGGTCGAGGAACGTACGATGGAGACTTCAAAAAATTAAGACTACAAAAGATTATTCTTTATCATTAATGGAGAAATTAAAATAAGAATAAAAATTATAGTTTAGAGATAGTATCTGCATAAGTTGTCGGCATTTCATGTCCTCAGAATTGGAGTTTCATCCAACTAACAAAGTTGATAAACACATGATCGAATTATTTTAGCTACTTGGTATAGTCCTTCCCAATTAGAAGATAATTTTGACCGTTCAGTCAGATAAGAGACCTCAGCTCAATGAAGAATTAATTGTTCGTTTCTTTAACTTAAAAATTATAGTACCAAGCTATTCTTTGTTGATAATTAGCCATTCGGATTCGAGCTTATTTTTGAGTTTCTTCCAGCAGGTCCAAATTTATCTTCATTCTAAAAGAATTGTTGTCCTCATCAAATTTCTCTATCCGAAGTGTGGGTAGACCAATCTCCATAGGTATTACGACTTCTATTCCGAAGGCTAGCATAAAGGGCATTTTTCTAGTTGAAACTCGTTGGGTCGTACGATATGCCCAGAGGATATTATATAGTTCTTCGACCCACAGTCCTTTGGCCTGGTCGAGATGAGCTTTTAAATCCTACAGCAAAGTTCTGTTCGACTTTGCCATTACTCTAAGTATGACCTACTGATGTTAGCCTGTGTGAAATTTCAAAGTCGTTATAGAATCCTATAAATCTCGGGTTGTCAAACTATCATCTATTATCAGTTATGATAGCTTGTGACAAATCAAATCAACAGATAATCAACTTTCAAACAAAGTCTCAGACTTTAGCCTCTGTAATAATTGCTAGTGCCTTAGCCTCCACCCATTTGGTAAAATAGTCGATCGTAACAAGCAAAAACTTCTTCTATACCGCAACAATAGAAAATGGTCCAAGAATGTCCATTTTTCATTGAGTGAAAGGCCAAGATGTGGTGATTGGGATCAGTAGAGTCAAAGGTTGGTGCTGAATATTGGAGGTTCTTTGGCATTGGTCGCATTTATTTACTAACTCGACAGCATCTTTTTGTATGGTCGGCCAAAAATATCCCTATCTCAGTATATTATGGATGAGAGCTTTGCTTTTCAGGTGATTGCTACAAATCCCCTCATGAACTTTCCGCAGAGCATTGTCGGCTTTCGAAGGATGGAGACACTTGAGTAAGGATAAAGTGAAGGACCTTTTATACAGCTTTTCATCATAGATGAGGTATTGTGAGGTAAGGTGTCTCAATCTTTTGGCTTCATCTCAATCAACGGTCAAGACTCCATCTTGCAAGTAACGTAGGATAGGATCTATCCAGCTCAGCTTCGGGTCTATCTGCATTACAGGAGATTCCTCAATACTCAACTTCTCAAGAACCTCAAGATATGAGCTTCTTTTTAGGTCAGCTACACCAAGAGTTGCAAGTTTTGAAAGTAGGTCGACTCGTACGTTCTCCATCCTTGGTATCTACTGAATATTTATGGTGGCGAAGTTGAAAGTTAAATCCTTAACTTTTTACAAGTATTTGACCATATTCAATTCTCGAACTTTATATTCTTCTTGAACCTAGCCAACGATTAGCTATGAGTCACTGTGAACTCTAAGATGCCGAACTTTCATTTTTTTTGCCATTCTTAAGCCCATCACGAGTGCTTCATATTTAGCTTCATTGTTGAAAGCTGAAAAGTTAAAATACAGAGCATACTCTGCAACTACTCCATCTGGACTAGTTAAGATCAATTTAGCCCCTGCATCCATAGTATTTGAAGACCCATCAACATGGAGAACCCAGTAATTGTCGGTTGTAGGAGCTATTTCAATGTTTGATTTCTCATTTAGAATTGTGCCCTCCAGGATGAAATCAGCTAACGCTTGAGCTTTAATGGATGGTCTTAGTAGATACTTGATGTCGAATTCTTTCAACTTGATAGCCCATTTAGCTAACCATTTAGAGGTGTTTGGGTGGTAAAGTACCGATCTAATTGGCTGATTGGTGAAGATAGTAATGATATGTACTTGAAAATATGGATGCAGCTTTTTGAAGGATATTACAAGAGCGTAGGCAATTTTTTCCAGCTTCGTATACCTAGTCTTAGCATTATGGAGCACTCGGCTTACATAATAGATTGGCTTTTGTACTTTGGCTTCTTGTCGGACGAGAACCGAACTGATTGCTGAAGAAGAAATAGCTAAATATAGGTATAGTATTTGTCCAGGTATTGGTTTGCTCAAAAGAGGAGGAGAGCCAAGGTATTTTTTTAGATCATCAAAAGCTACTTGGCATTCATTTGACCATTGAAAATTCTTTGGCTATTTAAGGGCCTTGAAGAATAGAAGGCTCTTCTTCATCGACTTTAATAGAAATACATTTAGAGCTACAATTCTCCAAGTAAGTCATTGTACCTCTTTGATCATTTTTGGAGGCTTCATCTCTTGAAGAGCTTGAATTTTTTCTGGATTGGTTTTGATTCCGCACTATGACACCATGAAGCCAAGAAATTTTTCAAAGATAACACCAAATGCATATTTATTGGGATTAAACTTTATTTGAAAGCATTATAGTGTAGAGAATATTTCATGTAGATCGATAATTTGATGTTCGACAATCTTGCTTTTGACCAGCATGTCATCCACATATATCTCCATATTTATGCCGATCTGTTCTTTGAAGAGCTTGTTCACAGATATTTGGTAGGTCGCACCTGCATTTTTTAGACCAAACGGTATAACCCTATAACAAAAAAAATTTTGGTCAGTTATAAAAGAGATTATTTTTCTCATCCTCGGATGCCATTTAGATCTGATTATATCCCGAGAATGCGTCAAAGATAGGAGCTGATGCCCTAAAGTCACATCTACTAGTTGATCAATGTGGAGTAGAGGATAGCTATCTTTTGGGCATGGCTTGTTGAGGTCCGTATAGTCAATGCATGCACGTCATTTCTCACTTGCCTTCTTGACGAGAACAACATTAGCTAGCCACTTTAGGTAATAGACTTCTTGGACAAATTCAGCTTTCAAAAGATTGTCAACCTCTTTTTGTATTGCTTTTTGTCATTTAGGAGCAAAGCTACATTTCTTTTATCTGATTGGGCGATGGTTTAGGTCCACATTAAGTCGATAAACCATAACCTTCGGATTGATGCCGGGCATGTCGGATGCCGATCAAGCAAACACATCGATATTGGCTCGAAGGAATGAGATGATGTGTTAGCGATCATCTTTGTACAAATTTGAGCCGATCTTTACAACTTTATTCGGATCTTCCTTGATTAGTATTGGGATCAATTCTTCCACCAGATAACCTCTTTGCTCAATTAGTTCATCCCGTACGTCCAGCTTATTCATCGATTATTCTTCAGGTGTTACTCCATGTAAGGTCGTCATGTAACATTCCTTCGCAACTGATTTGTTTTCTCGGAGTTCACTGATCCCGCATGGAGTCAAGAAGTTTATCTTTAAGTAGTAGATTGACACTATTGCTCGAAGGGCGTTTAACCCAAGCCAACCTAAAATAACATTGTAAATAGATGGGCTATTTACCATGAAATAATTTATTTCAACTATAACCTGCTTCGGGGCTTGTCCAGCTTTTGTTATTAGAGTGATGGTTTCTTCCACTAGTACCATGCTATCGGATAATCCAACTAGAGGTATATTCCTCTTTATCAACTATCCAGGATCCAAGTTCATCCAAACAAAGGCATTATAAAATAAAACATCTACTAAACTTTCATTATCAACGAGGACTCAATGTACATCATAACTAAAGATGTTTAAAAAATTAACTACAAGATCATCATGTGGTTGACATATTCCTTGCAGATCATCCTCTGAAAGTGATTTCATTGTCGATCTTTCTTTTCTTCAATCCTTCCTCCTTAGGTTGACCTTGCACTGAGGTATTTTCACTGAGGTGCCCCCAGTAATCATTCTGATTTCTCCTATCACCGACTGTTCTCTGTTAGAGTCTTCTTGTTGAGGATGGTCACCATGTGGGCATGAGTTTGTTGGAATTCATTGTTCATCAATATAGCATCAAAGACATCCTTGTCTGATTAATGCCTCTATCTCTTCTCTGAGTTGCCCGTATTCTTCAGTGTCATGTCTGTGATTGTGATGGTATGTGCAATACTTCCTCGAATTTCTTGCTCGAGCAGGAGTTATCATCTTCTTCGACCGTGGTGTTTCTTCTTGATGTTCAATTTTCATTAAAATCTAAGCTCGAGGGATATTGAGGGGGGTAAAGTAGTGAAACTTCCAAGGCGGAGTCCTTGATCAGCGTTATGCTATAGGAGATGTAGGTTGGCCACCTCAAGATGGAGTTCATGAGTAGCGAGGTCATGGTTTCTCGTGTCAATATTGCACACATCGATAGTCTTTCTTCTTCTCTTACTTTATGGCCGACTGTGATCCACTACCAAGGTCGCCACCTTGCTGGTCCTAGGCTTTCTTGGCCTAGGAATATCTTTCTATCCGCTCCAACATTTCAACAAAGTCTCTTGGATAATCCAGGTTGAGAGAAAAAAGAAGATCATTATGAAGGAGTCTGGTCTTGAATGCTGTCATCATAATTGACTAATCTAAATGTCGAACCTCCAAAGTAGCTACATTAAAGTGGTTGATGTACTCCTGAATAGGCTCATTCTCCCGCTGCTTAATGCTTACAAGAAAATCTGAGTAATGGCATTTTCGATGACTACTAATAAATTGAGCAACGAATAGACGACTCAGTTGGTGGAACAGATAAATAGTGATTACCGACACCATCTGGTAGCGGATCGCTCGAGACCACCATCGCTTATGGCAGACTGATATTGACAGCCATTGTCGTCCGATAGCGGATCGCTGTCGTCTGCAGCGAACTGATAGTGATAGCCATAGCCATTTGATAGCCGATCGTTCAAGATCGTGCGATAGGGGTACCGCCTGCAGTGGACTGATAGTGACAGCCGTAGCCATCCGGTACTAAACCGCTCGAAGTCATATGGAGGGGTGAAGAGCTTTGACATATATCAATTTTAGAGAAGTTCGAACTTCTAAAGAAAATACGGCTAGAGATGATCATCCGAAAGAAATGCTATTTAAAATCTAGAAGTAATCTGCTGGAGAAATCTGAATGAAGTTTGACTGATGGAGAAGTTCAGAAGGAGTTCGACTGATGGAGAAGTTCGGCTGAAGGAGTTCGACTCCTGAAGAAATTCAGTTGAAGGAGAAGTCCGAAAGGAGTTTGGCTCATGAAGAAATCTGATTGAAGAAGAAGTCTAGAAAGAGTTTGACTCCTGAAGAAATTTGACTGAAGAAAAAGTTCAAAGGGAGTTGGGCTCCTAGAAGAATCTGATTGAAGAAAAAGTTCGGAGGAAGTTGGGCTCATGGAGGAATCTGACTGAAGAAGAAGTTTAGAGAGAGTTTGACTCCTAGAGAAATCCAATTGAAGGAGAAGTTTGGAAGAACTTTGGCTTCTATAGGCATCCATCTGAAGGAGAGGTCCATAAGAAGTTTGGCTTCTATAGGAGTCTGACTGAAGGAGAAGTTCGGAAGGGGTTGGACTCCTGTAGGCATCCGTTTGGAGAAGTTTGAAAGGGGTTGGACTCTAGTAGGCATCCATCTGTGGTTCGATCATTGAGGAGTTCGGTCGGCTAAAGGAGTTCGGTTAAGATTTGGCCAATGGAAGAGTTCGACTGGCTGAAGGAGTTTGGCTAAGATTTAACCGCTGGAGGAGTTCGGTTAGGGTTTGACCGCTGGAGGAGAATTCTCGATCGAAGCTCTTCCATGATCATCAGTTGCATTGAACTAAGCATCAGGCTGAACTTTGATAGGAGTGGGGTTTATTCCTAATAATAGTCCTCCCACTCTCGAGTTCAAAATTCGAAAGAAGAGAGTACAAAAAAGATAACTATTGAAGTCTTTTTTTGGACTTTGCATCCGTTCAGGTTGAAGCTTGGGGAAGATCTTATCTCCAACCAAGGCTGAAGATCTTATCTTCGATTGAGGTTGAAGAAGATCTCATTTTCTTTTGAAGTTAACGTTGAAGCTCGGAAGAGATCTTATCTCCGATCGAGATTAAAGTTGAAGTTGAAGCTCGGAGGATATCTTATTTTCAATCGAGATTGAAGAAGATCTTTTCTCCAATCGAGGTTGAAATTGAAGTTGAAGCTCGAAGGAGATCTTGTCTCCAGCTGAGGTTGAAGTTGAAGTTGAAGCTTAGGGGAGATCTTGTCTTCAGTCGAGGTTGACGTTGAAGTTGAAGCTCGAAAAAGATCTTGTCTTCAGTCGAGGTTGAAGTTGAAGTTAAAGTTGAAGCTTAGAAAATATCTTATCTTGAAGCTTAGAAAATATCTTATCTTCAGCCAAGGTTGAGGTTGAAGTTGAAGTTGTCTCCAGCCGAGGTTGAAGTTGAAGTTGAAGCTGAAGCTTGGAAAAGATCTTGTCTCCAGTCGAGGTTGATGTTGAAGTTGAAGCTTGGAGGAGATCTTATCTCCAGCCGAGATTGAAGTTGAAGTTGAAGTTAAAACTCGGAGGAGATCTTGTCTCCGATCCCAAATTCCTGCATTTGCTGCTTGTGGCAAAATTCAAGCTCGTTGTGGATGCCGGGCTTGTTCTGGTCATTGAACCTGATCCTCTCTTGCAAGCCAGGATAAGGTTCCGCCTTTTGCATTTGACGTAGTTAGGTTATCATGAAAAAATATGGATAAGAATTCTCCATCGAGCTTCTCCTTCTCTATATCTTTGGTATACGAGATTCTAACTTTTACTCATGTTAGGATGAGGTTCTCCTCATGTTCCTAACAGGCTGCAAGAGTGCATTAGGATCATTATCGGAGCCTCTCTTCTCACCTCATCTAAAATAAATGAGGCCTTCAACCTGCTCATGTTAGGACAAGATTCTCATTCTGTTCCTAATATGGCAATAGGGGCACAAATGAGCCGTTGAATGGGTCTCTGCCCTCTTTCTATCTTAAATAATTGAAGGTCTTCGACTTTGCTCATGTTAGAACGAGGTTCTTCTCCTATTCCTAACGGGCTGTAGGGGCACATAAGGGCCATTATCAGGGTCTTTTCCTGCATCTCATCTAAAATGAATGAGATCTTCGACCTACTCATGTTAGGATAAGATTTTTCTCCTATTTCTAATATGGTAATAGGGGCATAGATGGATCGTTGAATGAGCCTCTTCCCTCATCCTATTCAAATAACTGGAGGTTTTCGATGTGCTCATGTTAGGACAAGATTCTCCTCCTATTCCTAACATGACAATAGGGATACAGATGGACCGTTGAATGGGCCTCTCTCCTCCTTCTGTCTTAAATAATCAAAGATCTTCGACGTGCTCATGTTAGGATAAGGTTCTCCTTCTGTTCCTAACATGGCGATAGGAGCACAGATGGACCGTTGAATGGGCCTCTCTCATCCTTCTATCTTAAATAATTGGAGGTCTTCGACATGCTCATGCTAGGACGAGGTTCTCCTCCTATTCCTAACATGATAATAGGGGCACAGATGGATCGTTGAATGGGCCTCTCCCCTCCTCCTATCTTAAATAATCAGAGGTCTTCAACGTGCTCATCTTAGGACGAGGTTCTCCTCCTATTCCTAACATGGCCACTATTGATTGCTTTTTCTCTATCATCACATAATTTTTGCACTGAGAAATAATAATATTAAAATAGAGAAGTTTTATTGAAGAAAAATTACTGGTAGTACATCCTTAGATTTTTTGACTTCCAAGGTCATGGGAGTATTATTCCATCGAGCTTCTTCAGACGATAAATTTCGGACCGGACGACCTCCACCATTTTATATGGGCCTTCCCAATTTGGGACAAGCTTCTCCTAGCTCTGAGGCTGAGAGATGGTAGCTTACCGAAGAACTAAGTTTTCCACTTTGAATATTTTATTTCTGACTCTGGAGTTATACTATTGGGCCACCCTTCATCTGTAGGCTGCCATCCAAACCTACGCTTCCTCTCTTTTTTCTTCCAGTAGATCGAGGTTGATTCTAAGATTCTATGGGTTATGCTGCTCATTGAAGACCATGACCTGTGCTGATGGGAGTTTAAGCTTGATTGGTATGACTGCCTCCATTCCAAAGATTAAAGCGAATGGTGTTTCCCCAGTTGATAGCCTTTGGATAGTTTGGTATGCCCAGAGGATGTGGTAGAGTTCATCCACCGAGGCTCCCCTTGCTCTATCGAGCCTTATCTTGATACTTTGCAGCAGGATCCGGTTGGTCACTTCAGATTCTCCATTTGCCTATGGGTGAGCTACCGATGTGAAGTGATGGAAAATGTTTAAATCTTCATAGAACTCGGCAAATCTCGTTCCAGCGAACTATCATCCATTATTCGTTATGATAGTTCGAGGCCGACTGAATCGACAGACGATTGACATTCAGATGAAGTCTTGTACCTTGGCCTCGATAATTTTTGCTAGTGGTTCGGCTTTGATTCATTTGGTGAAGTAGTCGATCATGATCAGGAGGAACTTTCGTTGTCTGGATGCCATCGAAAAATGGCTAAGTATATCCATTCCTCATTGTGCAAATGGCCAAGGTACGCTCAGTGGAGTAAGCTCAGAGATTGGCTATCTTTGTATATTTACATTCTTCTGACAGCGATCACATTTCTTGACATACTCCATAGAGTTACGATACAAGATCGGCCAATAGTACCCTTATTGAAGTAATTTTTATGATAGAGATCTAGCTCCTGCATGACTTGCATAAATTTTCTCATGCACTTTCCATAATATGGAGTCGACCTCTGAAGGTCGGAGCCATCTCAGCAGTGATAGCGAATACGATCTTTTATACAACTTACATTCATACAAAACATATCGAGAGGCTTGATTTCTGAGTTTTCGAGCTTCTTTTGGATCATGAGGAAGAACTTCCTCTTTGAGATAGATAGCTAACGGATCAATCCAGCTCAGCTCGAGCTCCGTCTACATAATGAACTATGATTCCTCTGAGCTTGGGCATTTTAGAGTCTCAAAAAATACTTCTTTGGATAGTTCAATTGGGGCTGAAATGGCCAATTTAGAGAGGAGGTCGGCTCTTGTATTTTCTGCTCTCAAAATCTGTCGAATGCCAAAACTATCAAAGGCTGGAGTTAAATTCTTTACTTTCTCAAGGTATTTCATCATACTTTTCTTTCGTGCTTCATAGTTGCCACTAACTTGGCCAACCACTAATTGAAAATCACTGTAGACTTGAAGCTGATCTATCAATTATTTTGCTATTTTCAATCTGACGATCATCACTTCATATTTGGCCCATTATTAGTTATAAAAAATTTGAAGCATAGCGCATACTCAGCGATGACTCCCTCGGGGCTGACTAAGATTAACCTCGCACCTGCTCCAGTGGAGTTAGACGAACCATCTACGTACAGGGCCCAAAAATCTTTGAAAAGATCGACATTCTATTTGGGGAGGCTCGATTGCAACAACAGAGCGCTGATCTCATTCTGTTCAAGCTCGGCATCATCCAGAATGGTATATTCTACTACAAAATCTATCAATATCTGGACTTTGATCGATGGCTGGGGTTGATAGTTGATGTCAAAGTTCATGAGCTCGATTGTCCATTTTGTGATTCTCTCAGAAGCATTCATTCGATGAAGGAATGCTTTTATTGGTTGATCCATGAGGACCGTTATGGTGTACCCTTGAAAGTAAGATCGGAGTCTCCTGATAGCAATTAGAAGAGAGTTAGTCAATTTTTCTAGCTTAGAGTACCTGATCTCTATATTCCTCAGGACCTGACTTACGTAGTAAACCGATCGCTGCATCTTCACTTCCTTCTTGACCAGAACTGCTGCCAAGGCCGTCGGAGAGATTACTACATACAGAAATAATTTTTCTTCAGATTTGGGCTTTGCCAATAGTAGGGATGAGCCGAGGTAGTTTTTAAGCTCCTTAAATGCTCATTGGCACTCCGTCGTCCAATAGAAGTTCTTCGATTGTCTGAGACTCGAAAGAAGGGCATGCATTGCTCGGTTGATCTTGAGATGAAGCAACTCAGGGATGCCACTTTTTTAGTTTGGTGTTGAACTTTTTTGATTATTTTTTGAGCAGTCATCTTCTGAATAGTTCAAATTTTCTCTGGATTTGCTTCAATCCCATGCCTTAACACCATAAATCCCAGAAACTTTTCTGATGTCACACCAAAAGTGCACTTGGTCGGATTCAGCTTCATCTTGTGCTTCCTGAGTTCACTGAAGGTCTCTTCGAGGTTGGTGAGGTGGTTTATAGAAGCTCGACTTTTGATGAGCATGTTATCCACGTATACCTCTATGTTGCAGTCGATCTGCTCCTTGAAGATCTTGTTGATCAGGTGCTGGTATGTTGCTCCTATATTTTTGAGTCCAAAAGACATAATCCTATAACCATAAAGATCACGATCAGTAACAAAAGTAGTTTTCTCCTCATCCTTGGATGCCATCCGTATCTGCTTATAACCGAAGAAGGCATCCATGAAGGTGAGGAGCTCGCAGTCTGAGGTTGCATCTATCAGTTGATCGATCCTGGGTAGAGGGTAGCTATCTTTTGGGCAGATCTTGTTCAGCTTTTTAAAGTCTATACACATCCTTCACTTATTGTTTACCTTTTTGACGAGGACCACGTTTGAGATCTAGATTAGATAGTTAAATTTTTAGATGAATCCAGCTTGGAGGAGCTTGTCTACTTCTGTGATTGCTTTCTGCCTCTCTGGGGCATGGTTGCGCATCTTCTCTTTTATCGATCGACACTTAGGATCAATGGTCAGTCGATGTTCTATGACCTCGATGTTAATTCCTGGCATATCTATTGGGACTCAGGCGAAGACGTCCGCATTCATCCTAAGAAAGATGATGAGTTGCTCCCGAACCTCATCCCTCAAATTAGAGCCGATCTGTACAGCGTGCTCCGCATTCTCATCGTTTAAGGGCATAGATATGAGGTCCTCCATAGGCTCGCCCCACTCCTTGGTGAGATCATCGTGAACATCTAGCCCATCAATAGGATAAGGGTTGGACTGTTCTTTCTTTCGTAGGACGATTGAGTAGTAGTGCCTCATCAGAGCTTGATCTCTTCTGACCTCTCCGATCCCATGACTTGTCAAAAACTTCATCTTCAAATGATAAGTCGATACTATTGTCCGAAGTACATTTAGATCAGGTTGGTCGAGAATAGCATTATAGGCAGATGGAGCCTTTATGACTAAAAAATTAACCTATGCCTTAGCCAGCTTCGGATGTTGCCCTGCAGTCACAACCAAAATTATTATGTCCTCGATTGGTACGGCATCGCCAGTGAAGCCTACCAACGGAGAGTTCATAGGTTCCAAATGGTTATTGAGTAAGGATATTTTTGAGAAAGAATCATAAAATAAAATGTCAACCAAGCTTTCATTATCTACCAAAACATGGCGTACATCATAGTCAGTAATGTTTAAAGAGATTACAACTACATCATTGTGTAGGAGCTGGACTCTTTAAGAATCTACCTCAATGAAAGTTATGGGTTCTTCAGTCCTCCATCTCTTCACTGATCCCTCAGATCCGCTGGCCTCTTCTCATCGAAGTCCCTCCGAGATTGTGTTGATGATGCCAAGAGGCGACTGATCTTCTTGTTGTTCCTCCCTCCTTGGTGGTTCAGGCTGTGGCAGTGCCTTTGGCCGATTTTTTCATCCTTCAGGTCAACATCATAGAAATCGACCAAGTCTGCCTCACCTGATGAGCTCCTCGATCTCATCTTAGAGCTAAACACACTCTTCAATATCGTGACCATGGTCATGATGATAAAGACAGAACTTGTTAGGATTGCGCTTGTCGGGATGAGTACGCATCCTTTTCGATTTTGATAGTTGCTTCCTGATTTTCATCAGTAGGATTTTTGGAGTATTGAGAGGGGCATAGTTCTGAAATCTTCAGAGGGATGAACCCCATCGTGCCCTTCTGTCAGGGCTTCCCTGCCTCCGAGCCCGGGGAGGAGTTCGGGCTCGCCTGGGCTCAGAGAAAGTTTGGAAGCACGGTTAAGCTTCACTCGACTTTTCTTCCATAGTGGGCTTGCTCGGCTCATCGATTCGCCATTCTCCAACAGCTTTATCATCCTTAACCTTGAAGGCCTCTTTAGCTCGGGTATAACCATCAGTCCGAGCCAGCATATCGACAAAATCCCTAGGATACTTTTTTTTCAAGAAGAACAGCAAATCATTCTTCTAAAAGCCATCCTTGAGCACGGTCATCGCAATTGACTGGTCTAGATTTCGTACCTTCAATGCAACAACATTAAATTGGATGACATAAGTCTGGATGGATTCTCCTACCTTTTGCTTGATATTCATCAGGGAATTCAAACTTCGATGGGGATGCTGGCTGCTAACGAAGTGAGCCGCAAACTGATGGCTCATCTGATTAAAAAAAAAGATAGTACTCGGCTTAAGTACCGAGTACTAATTTTTTATGGCTCCCTTGAGAGTGGATGGAAAAGTTCGGCATAAAATAACATCTGACGTACCATGGAGCAGCATCATTATCCGAAAGGCCTCTAGGTAGTCGATCGGATCGGTGGTTTCATCATAACTCTTAAACTATGAGAGCTTGAAGTTCGATGGAATCAATTTCTGCATAATCCTCTAGAAAAAAGAAGGATCAGTACGAATATTATTACCGTGTGAGGAGAGAGTATGATGGAACTCTTCAATTTGTTGGCTTATTTCTAAGAGCCTTTGATTCCGGAGATCTTTATGATCATTGATCTTCAGAATTTTCTGATAGAATGAGTGTGAGGCTTCTCCTTGGGTCGAGTCATGGTTTGAGCAAGGGCCCTCCATCCTCTGCTTCCTTTTTTCGGAGATCAGAGGTCGGATAGCCCAAGTCGGCCGTCCCTAGATCAGACCATGGGGCTCTGGAGAAGCCAACTCCGATCGAATCAATGTCGGGGCCTATCGATGTATGGCCTATACCACCTCCATGAGATCATGAACCTACTGGATCAGCAGGTTGAACTACTCCGCATCTACCATGGCTGCAGGTGGAGCCTGAGTTGCTAGAGCTAAAGCAGGAATGGATAGGTCTGGATGAGATCTGGCTGCAAAGGTCATTGATCGTCGGATCAAAATTTTTCTGAGAAGCATTTTTTCTCAGAAAAGAACTCTAAAGAGGAAGAAGAGAGATCACTGCTGAGCACTCCTTTAAGAATAAGAGTACCCCAAAAATAGAGGCCCTTCCTTTAGTGTCATTTCTGTTGGTGTAGAATCTGATCGACGTCGGATCGAGTTGGAGTTGAGGAAGAAGAGGTTAGCGCTGGTGACCTATAAAATAAAGTTTCGTCTGAAGTTGGTGGTGGTGGCTCTGATAGGATCCTCCAACGATCAAATCAGCTCTTCTGACCAACAGAAATGGACTGCTCAAGAAAGAGTTTAGTAGAATTTTGGAAAAGAGAAGAGAGCTTAGAGAAAACATATCTGGAGGGTTCTTTTTATAGACAGAGCCTGCAGCAGATAAATAATGACAACTGACACCGCCTGATAGTGGGCCGCTCGAGGTCGTTGTTGTTGGACTGATAGTGACAACCATCGTCGCTCGATAGCGGGTCACTATCGTCTATAGTGGACTGATAGTGATAGCCGTAGCCATCCGGTACTGAGCCACTCAGAGCCACGTGGAAGGATGAAGAGCTTTGACGTATGTCAATTCTAAAGGAGTTCAGACTTCTAAAGAAAATACGGCTAGAGGTTATCATCTAAGAGGAATGCTACTTAAAATCTGAAAGTAATTTACTGGAGGAATCTAGATGGAGTTCGACTGATAGAGAAGTCCAGAAGGAGTCTGATTGGTGGAGAAGTTCGGTGAAGGAGTTCGACTGATGAAAAATTCAACGGAAGGAGAAGTTCGAAAGAAGTTCAGCTCCTGAAGGAAAACGACTGAAGAAGTTTGGAAGAATTTCGACTCCTGGAGGAATCTGACCAAAGGAGAAGTTCGAAAAGAGTTTGACTCCTAGAGAAATCTAACTAAAGAAGAAGTCCGGAGGGAGTTGGGCTTCTGAAGGAATCTGACTAAAGGAGAAGTTCGAAGAAAGTTGGGCTCCTGTAGGCATCCTTCTGAAGAAAAGATTTGGAAGGAGTTTGACT
Source organism: Cocos nucifera (assembly GCA_006176705.1). NCBI lineage: Eukaryota > Viridiplantae > Streptophyta > Magnoliopsida > Arecales > Arecaceae > Cocos > Cocos nucifera. The sequence goes on along the minus strand of QRFJ01000033.1, from coordinate 2,060,920 downwards.
TCTGTAGAAGTCCGACTGAAGAAAAAGTCCAGAAGGGATTGGACTCCTATGGGCATCTGATAAGCATCATAAATTCACCAATAAAAGTATTAATTTATTAATTAATTTATATTAATTTTTAATAATTATTAATCAATTTATATATAATTTTTAAAAAATTTATATTTTTATTAATTAAAAAATAATAAAAAAATAATAAAAATTAAAAAATAAAATTTTATTATCAATAGAAAGAGCTCATTTTTTTGATCACAATGAAATAAATTTTAAGTAAAACAGAGCTAAAATAGAAAAGATATGAATTTTGAAAGATATAAAATAAATAAAAATTAAATAAAAAAAAGAAAATGGCTCAGCCGGCTCCGTAAGCCGAGCCACCAAGCCAAGCCAAGCCATCAAGCCTGACTCAGCCATTGAAGCCATCAGCCGGTCCACGATCCAGGACGTGGACCGCCAGCTCAGCAAAATCCGGCGAATCAGAGATTGCCACGTGGTGGACCTAGACCCCTTAAAGGGTCTACAGAAATTTATCGCGGCTCACAAGGGCAATTGGTCATTTCACTCGGCGACAGAAGCGCTGATTGGTTGCGGTGTGCGGTGCGGCCGGTCCATCCGGTCCATGGGAATAGTAATTGCGCGATCGGACGGCTGCGGTTGATTGCGGTCATGATCGGACGGCGGTGGTGATTTCCAGGCTTGATTCAAATTCTATTAAGCGATCTGGCGCGATCCAACGGCCAAAAAACCAAGTGATGAAGATCTGACGGTCCAGAATGCTGCCGGCGGTGATCAAGACTCCCGAAGCGCGATTTGCGGCCAGATTTCCTCGATCAAGCGCGATCCAACGGCCAGAATTTAATCCAACCCGATCTGAGCTTATCTGCATCCGATTTTGATGATTTTTGGACCGTTGGATTCCTATTGAACGGCTGGATTTTATTAGATTTATCAGAGTCATATCAGAGCTATTTTGATTTAAATTTTATTCAAATTTTGATGATTACAAAATTCATTAGTCCCATATTGCCTTTAGAAAAAATATCCAGCCCTCCTAGCTCTATAAAAAGGACCCCAGGCCATCAAAAATTAATATCTCCGATCAAGGTGAAGCTTTGGTACAGGGCGAAGCCAGGCTATGGGTTAAAGGCTGCTTCGAAGCAACGGGTGCCGAGAAGAAGAGCCGAGCTTCTACACCATCTTTCTGCCAATGCCGATCCAAGATCAGAGATCAGGCTATTTTATTTTTTTTAAATTTATGTATTTAAATTCTAAAATTTTAATTAATAAAAATTTTATTTTTACACTTTAATTTTTTGCTTTTTATTTTTATTTCAATTTAATTTCTGCACTTTAAATTATTGCCTTGCAAGTAGATGCTAAGATCTAACTAGTAGATCTTAGTACCAAGTTTAAATTTCTGCACCTTTTAATTTTTACTTTTTTTAATTTTTCGACTTCACTTTTGATCCCAAAACTCTTCTCTTTTCTTTTTCTTTTATAAAATCAAAGATTTCAAATCTAAAAATACTACCTTCCCTGTGGATTCGACCCGACTCACTGCTATCTACGGATTTTTAATTATTTTAAGAAGTCGGATTAAACTGATAAACACGGTGTCTTAACGACAACATCGCATTTCTATCAAGTTTTTGGCGCCGTTGCCGGGGAAGGAATAGATGCTATTTTTTTTTTGATTTCTTTGATTTTTTTTTTATAAATTAATTATTTTTTTTAATATTGCTTACTAATTTTTTTTTTATTTATTTTGTAGAAAAAAAAAGAGAAAACGAAGAAAGCATCAAATTTTGGTGAGATCAATCCTAACCCTAGTCCTCTTTCTTTTTATTTATTTATTTATTTATTTTATTTTTAAATTAATTTAAAAAATATCCATTTAAACCTAATTAAAAGCCTCATGATAAGATTAGAAACCCTAACTGCTTAGAGCATGCATCATATTAGTTTTATTTTTATCTTTATTTTTATTTTTATTTTTTTGGTGATTGCTGGAGGCAAGGTAAGCCTTTCAGAATTCAATTAGTTGCATGCATCTAGTTTAAATTGCATAAAACCCTTTGATTGAATTTTTTTTTTTTCATGCATATTCATATTAAATCAAATTAAGGGCACAACCCAATTAAACAAGATAAGGTGGGGATTTGATCACCCTTCCTTAGCCCACAAACAACCAACCAACATCCTGCATTGACCTAAGCCTTTAATTTTAAAATCAATTAGACATCAACCCTAGGAACTCGAGCTCAATAGGACAAGGAATCCTAAGAGTTGAACCAGGTTAGGATAAGTCAATTTGACTGGTGTCTAGGAAAGTGGTTCAGGGACGATTGGGCCCGAAGGAAGGTGGTTTCTAATTGGTTCCGTTCGCTTACCTGGCCAAGCATAATTGGTGTCTAAGGCAAGCAACGGGGGGACTCCCACCAACCTTACACTTACCTGGCCAGTTGATTGGCTAATCCTACACTTGGAGGGCTTGAAGGTGACCTTGGACAGTTAGGAGCTGTCTAGATCTAGGATAACCCTTAGTCAGGATTGATTGACCAACTTGATTGCTAACCAACATCAAACCTAATTAAACCTAATTCTTCTCTTTCTTCTTAGTTCTAGGACTCCTTAGGACCTCTTCTTTAGAACTCTTCTTCTCCTTTACTCCTCTAAAAATAAAATAAAATAAAAATTAAATTAAACTAACTAAAAAATTAAATAATAATTAAATTAAATTAAATTAAATTAAAATTAACAAATAAAATAATTAAAAAAATTAATTTTTTAATATAATAAAATAATAATAATAAATAAAAAAAATATTCTAAAAATTTTTAAACCATACATTAGGGTTACACTAATACATGCATGGTAGGAAATCACTTTTTCTGATTTAGTTGAACTTAATTGAATGGTTGATTCACATTAAACATAATAATCAAATGGCTAATATAAATCTAATAGTCCAAAAATTAGATAAAGTTGACCTTCTTGATCAGAAAATAGATCAACTCCTAACCCTAGGTCAACAATCTCCTGCACAATTCACATCAATCTTCTAATTATCAGGAGAATTATTCAATCTGTGCTAGTCCAACCCATCATGTAAGTGAATATCCTATGACTGCACAGTTTCCATATTTTATCCAAGAACAAGTTCAAGCTACTCAAGGATACTCCAAATTGATTAATGATCCATTTTCAAATTCATATAATTCAGATTGGAGTAACTTTAATTTTTCTTGGACATCCCAACAGACTCAGGCTCAGACCCAAATTTCACTTGAGCAAAATTATCAAAATTATGCCTATAATAATGGTCAGCCTAGTCAGTTTAACCAGCCATCATATTATAATCAGCCTTCATACCCACCTCCTCAACAGACCAATCTAGCTGATGATAGATTTAACCAACTTCAATAATTAATTCTAACTCAACAGCAATCTATCGCCAGACTAGAAGCTCAAATAGGACAATTAGTTGAGTCTAACATGAGGAGAGAACTAGATCAACTACCGAACCTACCAATTTCAAATAACCCACCTAATGACCACCAACCACCTGGATTAAATTATCAATCTAATGTTTCATCTAAGAATCTCCAATTTGAGAATACCAAAGTAATTCCTGAACTTAAAAGCTATAGGATTCTTATGGACCCATACCAAGATCAGGTGAGAGAGGCTAGTACTGATGCTAGCCAAAATAAAAATTTAGAGGAACTGGTTAGTACTGAGACTAACCACATAGAAGAACCCAAGCCAGGAATTAGTACTGATGCTAGTTCCAGTTTAAATGAGATAGAAATAAGGGAAAAGAGAATAGATGATTTACCCGAGACTTATAAACCTAATGTCCTATTCCCTTCAACCCTAGAAGCTGGTTCTTCTTATAAAAATCAAAAGGCATGTAATGAAATATCAATGGAGTTGTTTAAGCAGGATCACATTAATTTACCTCCAGAATTAAAACCGCCTTTAGTCACCATTCCAGCACCCATTGAATCAAACTTAACTCCTAAAACTCCATTCATGAGCATTTTAGAAGAACAAATAGGAGAAATTCTTAATAAACATGGGTCTGAGAATGGAATCATAAAATATATCCCAAAAATTAATAGTGAATATATCAATAATGGGATTAAAAATCAAAATCAACTTTCTGAGATTGGCAATCCAAAACCATTGGAATTTGTCAATCCAATATTCGACACAGGATAGTGAGCTACATTGTGTCTGGCTGAAGACGGTAAACTTAGCGCTTGTTGGGAGGCAACCCAATATTTAGTTTTTATCTAATTTATCTTATTTTTTTTTAGGATAATTTGAATAAGTTGGAGGGAGAGCTCAAATTTGTAAAGGCATGTGCTGGACCAAAAATAATAATAATAATAAATAAATAAATAAATAAATATACTGAGTTAGGTGTATTCTTCCATTTTTTTTTATTACATCCTTTATTTTTTTTCTTCTCCATTGAGGACAATGTCGATTAAGTTGGGGGGAGAGAAAAATAAAAATTTTAAAATTTTAAGTCCTCGAAAAAGTTAGTATTTAGTATTTAGATACTTGATTATGCTTAAGAATCGAATTAAACTAAGCATTTTTAAAAAGAAAATTGATGCACAGATTAGAGAATCTATGAGATATTGAGGAATCAAGTATTAAGAAAATTCAATAAAGAGTTAAGTCCAGAACATAAAATTTTTTTTTTCTTGGAGCATTTCTAATTATTTCTACTAGCATCAAAGAAAAGTCTACTTTTTATAGGCTTGTGTAGGGTAACTATACGTTTCTTCATATAAAAATTTATTTTAATAAAATAGTTTCCAAGTACTTCTCACTGAGTAACCGGGCCTCTTTGCCTAAGCAAGCATTGAGTTTCGCGTCAAAAGGTGGGAAGGGCAAAGAAGCTCGTTGTAAAGCTAGTCTTAACTCGTAGCCTATTTGATTCGAGCTAGTAAGCCCGAGGGGTATTCTATACCTAGTGCCCTAAAGCCAACTGGTTTGGGAGTCATTGGCCCAAGACTCGCTACATGGATCAAATAGAAAGCTTAAGGAGTTAAGACACTCAATAGTGGTACAACGTTAAAAAAAAAAAAAAAAAAAAAAAAAAAAAAGAAACATTGGTTTCCCACCGAGTAACCGGGTCCCGTTGCCTAAGTAAGCAATGATATTCGCATCAAAAAGTGGGCAATGTGAAAATAAAAATTAATAAATGAAGGATGGAAGTAGCAATACACCTGCCTATATGAAAGTTTAGACAAATCAGAGATAAAAGTGGAATAATTTAGAAAAAGTTCTGAAAAATTTAATGTTCTTTACTTAATTTTTCTATTGATAAGTATTAATACCCCAATGATATATCTCATTTAAGCTCTACTGAATATCAATGGCCATTTTGAAAATTGCTTAGGTAAAATTCGAAACTCTAAAGTTAAAAGGTATTTAAAACTAAATTCTTTCTTTACTCGAGGACGAGCAAAGCTTAAGTTGGGGGGTGTGATAAGCATCATAAATTCATCAATAAAAGTATTAATTTATTAATTAATTTATATTAATTTTTAAGAATTATTAATCAATTTATATATAATTTTTAAAAAATTCATATTTTTATTAATTAAAAAATTAATTAAAAAATAATAAAAAATAATAAAAATAATAAAAATTAAAAAATAAAATTTTATTATCAATAGAAAGAGCTCATTTTTTTGATCACAACGAAATAAATTTCAAGTAAAACGGAGCTAAAATGGAAAAGATATGAATTTTGAAAGATATAAAATAAATAAAAATTAAATAAAAAAAAGAAAATGGCTCAGCCGGCTCCGTAAGCCGAGCCACCAAGCCAAGCCAAGCCATCAAGCCGACTCAGCCATTGAAGCCATCAGCCGGTCCACGATCTAGGCGTGGACCGCCAGCTCAGCAAATTCCGGCGAATCAGAGATTGCCACGTGGTGGACCTAGACCCCTTAAGGGTCTACAGAAATTTATCGCGGCTCACAAGGGTAATTTAGTCTTTTCGTCCGACAACAGCGGCGCTGATTGGTTGCGGTGTGCGGTGCGGCCGGTCCACGCGGTCCATGGGAACAGTTATTGTGCGATCGGACGGATGTGGTTGTTTGCGGTCAGGATCGGACGGCTGTGGTTGCTTCCGAATTTTATTCAGATACAAACATCACGCGGATCACCATCGGACGGCAGCGCTCGATCCAGGCGATGATCCGACGGTCCAGAATGCTGCCGGCGGTGATCAAGACTCCCGAAGCACGATTTGCGGCCAGATTTCCTCGATCAAGCGCGATCCAACGGCCAGAATTTAATCCGACCCGATCTGAGCTTATCTGCATCCGATTTTGATGATTTTTGGACCGTTGGATTCCTATTGAATGGCTGGATTTTATCAGATTTATCAGAGTCATATCAGAGCTATTTTGATTCAAATTTTATCCAAATTTCTTTGTATTTTTGATTACAAAGGCATTAGTCCCATATTGCCTTTAGAAAAAATATCCAGCCCTCCTAGCTCTATAAAAAGGACCCCAGGCCATCAAAAATTAATATCTCCGATCAAGGTGAAGCTTTGGTACAGGGCGAAGCCAGGCTATGGGTTAAAGGCTGCTTCGAAGCAACGGGTGCCGAGAAGAAGAGCCGAGCTTCTACACCATCTTTCTGCCAATGCCGATCCAAGATCAGAGATCAGGCTATTTTATTTTATTTTTTTTTTAAATTTTATGTATTTAAATTCTAAAATTTTAATTAATAAAAATTTTATTTTTGCATTTTAATTTCTTGCTTTTTATTTTTATTGTAATTTAATTTCTGCACTTTAATTATTATTGCTTTGCAAGTAGATGCTAAGATCTAACTAGTAGATCTTAGTACCAAGTTTAAATTCCTGCACCTTTTAATTTTTTTTTTTTTTATTTTCCGACTTCACTTTTGATCCCAAAACTCTTCTTTTTTTCTTTTTCTTTTATAAAATCAAAGATTTCAAATCTAAAAACACTACCTTCCCTGTGGATTCGACCCGACTCACTACTATCTACGCATTTTTCAATGATTTTAAGAAGTCGGATTAACGACTAAGATTGGGAGTTGTCAGGAAAAGTTTGGCTAAGGAGTTGACGGGGATTAACCGCTGGAGAGATTTATAAAGTCTTCATGATCATCAGTTGATGGGAAGCATATGCTAGACCGGTGGAGGGGTTTATCAACAAATACCAATGATGAGCCACCTTTCTTAAAGTTGAAGAAAAGGCTCAGCATAGAATTGCATCATTAGCTCCTTGTAGGAGCATAATAGTCCAAAAAATATCCAGATGATCTATGGGGCCAGCCATTCCATCATAGGGCTCCATTTGAGATATTTTAAATCGGATTCTAGAGGCTCATCATGATCTTCTGGGTGAATGGAAGGTTGATATTGAACCTTAGGTCATCCTTTTGTTGCTTTGGTGTCTGTAATGCATCTATTTGTTGTTACATTACTTGGATCCTTTTTTCTATATTTTTCTCCTGTATAGCTCAGCGCCGAGGAGTAACATGGCCCAGAGTAGAGTCTCTTCTGAAAATGGGAGTAGGTGAGCGCCCAAGCCTATTGCAAAGAGGGCTGATAAATCGGCTTTGACGATCGACTAGCTCCCATCCTAAAGCTTCTGGGATGTCGGTTTACCGACCTTCTACGAGTCGATCCTAAATTTTCATCGATCAGATGAGGTTCACTGACTTGCTGCATTCCCCTTACAATGGTCGAAAGTGCCTGTACCTGCTGGACAAGGGTATTATACTGTTCTTGCGAGATCGTTGGTGCCGTCGGTGGATTCTCTTGAATTGACGATGATGGAGCATTGATCGGCTGGACATTGTTGGTTCGTCGGCCACTAGAACACTGAGACATGTTTGATGCTCCCCTTCGAGTCTTCATGATATTTGGCGATGAGCTTTTTTCTCTCGAAATTAGGCTTCGAAATCAATCGAGGGCTCTTCCTCTAGGGCCAACTATTGCTCCAAAATTTTTCCGCCTGAGGTCGGCCGCCAAGGAACGTATAGCCGAGGAAGAGCTGCTACTGGAGTTTCGCCCGAACTCCTATACAGGAGTCCTTACTGAGGTATTCTTCGATGAAGATCCTCTGATGCTCAAGTTAGGAGATTGGAGAACAAAGAGAGAAAAAAGCATCGAATTAAATGCGTACGTTGAGGATTCTGGAGCTTCTTTATTTATGGAAGAAGAATTAAAGTCGTATCCATCTCGAAGTCTAACAACCTTTTAAATTTATCGCACCAGATTGATTTGGAAGGTATATTTCTTCTTCTGGGAGGCTGGATCATGAAGGATTCCTTCCTTATTTGAACTTTCCTAATTTGGAGGGAGACGGATCTAGTCAAGATGGAGATAATTCGACAATGGACGATCTATTATAGGTCGTACAAAATTGACATTCAAGAGCCCGCAGAGTAAGCATTCGATCTTGGTCATCTAAGATTGGTCGGCGATGTACGATTTATATTAGGTAGGTCGTCGGTGGATAGCTCATTGCTAGTCAATTCGGAGAAGACCGTTCTGGAAAAATAAAGATAGCTCATGCAAAAATGAACTATAATAGGTCAGCACTTACTTATTCATAATAGGTAATTATTTTCAAAAATTGGTCAGCCATATACGATCTATAGCGAATTATCGGTAAATAGATAGCCATCACAGAAAGGAGATTGGTCGGGGATGAATGAGCTATGATAGATCATCATAAGACGATCTATAGAATCATCAATCTTTTTAACTTGTGTTGGATTTTTTAATAGATTGGCTGGAACTGACGAACTAGGAAGCCAAGGACGAGTAATATCCAATCCGCAACAAAAGTTATTTGGACAAAGGATGAGTTAATTATGCAAAGAACCACGGACGCCAAGAAAGTTACCAGGAAAAGAAGTGACTGCTAGGGGAGATATTGCAGAAAATAACTTCCTTCTTTTTTTTTTTTGCCATAATAAAAGGGAGCAAGAAGACTTCATGCGGTCTCTTATCTCTCGCAACTTTAACGCTACAACAACATTAATTCTACATCCTATAGAGCTTAAGGCATACCATGCTCTTAGAATATTAGAGTTCAAAGCTTTTCTCGGTGATAGAAGGGCTACTCATCCTCGAGGAATTAGCTCAAGTCCCGTCTACAAGCAAAGGAGAACGGCAACTTGATTTTTCTTCTATATAGGGTTTGAGTAACAGATTTGGACGTGATTGGAGCAACGGAGTTGAGTTATTCCTCCCCAAATTTTGATGGTTGATTCTCTTGTTGGCTTGGGTATATATTGAATCACAATAATTTCAATCAAATCCATTTGTTCTTTCCATATCTCTCTCCTTAATTTATTTTCATTATGAAAAATACTTTCTATACCACGGCAATCATCATGGATGATGGCTCTCATATGGAGCCAAAATATGATGCTCAAAAAAAAAAAAATTTATTTTAATTTTGCATGAGAGTCAATCACCATAGGTGATGTCTGCAAAACTACACTATCCATGGTGTAGAAAATATTTTTCTTTTATTATATCAATCATTCTACAAAATTTAATTCTTTTTACTTGAAGCATGAAAAAGAAGTGACCTGATGTCTGCACAAGAATGAAGCTCGTTTAGCCAAAAATAGAAAAAAAAAACATAGGCACTCTTTTAGGTTTGGACCATTTATATCCTCAAAAGTCAAAAAAAAAATAATTAACCACTAAAATTTTAAATTTATCACAGCACGGTATATTCATGCTTTCTTTAGCTTCTTCATATCTTAAAGATGCCGATAGTTATTTTCATCCATGTTCATTATGAAATATGTAGTCTTTTTGGCTTAGATCTTTTATCCTTTTCTTGTTGCTGTATTGTTAGGAGTTCTTAGTGGCATTACCATATCTAACCCCTGCACGACCTTACATAAATCTTATTCAATCAAACTAGTCAAAGACCGCATGTTACCTTGGATAGATAATTATAATATATAATTATTAAATTTTTTAATAATAAATATTTATAATAAATATTTTTTAATTTTTTAATATTTTATTTATTATATATATATTATATTTTTTTATTATTTTATAAAATAAAATTTTATTATTTTATAAAATAATATTTTATTATTTTTTCTTCTTTCTTCTTACTTTCATACCTCTCCACATCTATTGGTACCGTTTCATCATGATTTTTCTTCTATCTCGTCAAACTCTATAAAAAAAATAAGATTTTAGCGACCAAAAATTCGATTGCTAAAAACTAAAAATCAATCATCAATAATATTTACGATCGAATTAGTGATCAAAAAATTAAAAAAATAACTTAAATTTTATAAAATTTAATTTTTTAAAATCGATTGCTAAAATCGTTCACAAAATAAGTCTCTAAACTTATTAAAATATTTTTTTATTAAAAAATTGATCATAAAATCAATCACTAATTATTTTTTAAATTTTTTATTAATAAAAATAATTGCTAATTATTTTTAATTTTTTAATTAATATATCAGTTGTAAAATCGATTGCTAATTATTATTAATTTTTTTAATTAAAAAATCAATCATAAAATTGATTGCTATTTATTTTTAATTTTTTTTATTAATAAAATTGATCACAAAATTGATCATTAATTATTTTTAATTTTTTAATTAATATATTGATCAAAAAATTAGTTGCTAATTTTATTAAAATATTTTTAATTAATAAAATCAGTCACAAAATCGATCGCTAATTATTTTTAAATTTTTAATTAATATATCAATCATAAAATCAATTGCTAATTTTGTTAAAATATTTTTTATTAATAAAATTGATCATAAAATCGATTGCTAATTATTTTTAAATTTTTTATTAAAAAATTGATTATAAAATTGATCGCTATTTATTTTTAATTTTTTTTTTAATATAATCGATCGTAAAATCAATTGCCAATTATTTTTAATTTTTTAATTAACATATCGATTGCAAAATCAATCACTAATTTTATTAAATATTTTTATTAATAAAATCAATCGCAAAATTGATCACTGATTATTTTTAAATTTTTTAAATTAAAAAATTAATTATAAAATCGATCGCTATTTACTTTTTATAATATTTAAATTTTTAAAATTGATTACAAAATTGATCTCTAATTTTTATTTTTATATTATTTTTATTTTTTATATATTTTATTTTTTATAAAATAATAAATTATTAATATTATTAATTTTTTTAATATTTTATTTTTTATTTTTTTTGTCCTCCCACGTGCCTTCAGTGACCACCTCCATCACCGCCCTCATCCGCCCCACCTACGCTGCTGCCCTCCGGTTCCCCGCACCCCACCTCCCGCGTTGCCCCTTGGCCACCCATAATGCTCGCCAACCGTCGGCCGCCTGCACTGCCCCCTGGTCATCCGCACCATCCCGCAGCCGCTTGTGCTGCCCCCACCACCCGCACGACCCACCGCTGCTCCGCACCTTTGGCACCACACCCCGATCCTCTGACTGCCCGTGCCACCCTAATTCCCCCAATGGCCACCTGCATCGCCCATCGGCTGCTGCTCCGTGCCTCTGGCACTGCACCTCCAGGGGGCTGCTCCATACCTCCGACACCACACCCCCCCGGGCGCTGCTTCGTGCCTCCGACACCACACCCCGATCCCTCGATTACCTGCGCCGCCACCATTCCCCCAATGGCCATTCGCATCGCCTCCTAACGCTGCTCTGCACCTAGGGGTGCAATCGAGTCGAGTCAAGTTGAGTAATTGAAAGCTTGAGCTCGACTCGATTCAAAAAACTTGGACTCAAAATTTAGCTCGAGCTCGATCGAGCCTTAATATTTCAAGTTCAAACTCGGCTCGATAAAAAATAGGTAAATGAACCGAGCCATACTCGAACTTGAGTTCGAATTCAAAATCGAGCCTTATCTTATTAATAATATATATATATATATATTAATATATATATATATATTATAAATAAAATTAATATTATTAAAAAAATATATATATTCGAGTAGGCTTGCGAGCTTTCAAGTCGAGTATCCTGCTACTCGAGCATGACTCGAAAAGCTACTCGCGCTCGACTCGTATAATCGAGCTTGACTCGAACTTGATAATAATGGAGTCGAGTTGAGCTTGAGTAGCTCACAAGTAGCTCGACTTATTTGCAGCCCTATCTGCACCTCCAGCACTGCACCCCCCCATGGCCGCTGCTCCGCACCTCCGACACCGCACTTCGATCCTCTGACTGCCTGTGCCGCCCTTGTTCTCTTGATGGTGGAGATTGGCTACAGGTGGTGGCAAGGAGAAGGAGAAGGGGGGTTGTCGTGGGTGGGCCGGCAAGGGAAGACCAGAGGGGAGGGGGGCCATCGCGAGCCGGGGAGGGGAGCGTGCGCTGTCGCAGGCCGGGGTGGGGAGAGGAGTCTTCTTCTTTTTTTTTCCGACAGGTTTGGGTTGGCATAATGAATGAAGCTAAGTTTTGATTCCACGTGACATAACAAAGAAAGCTGAGTTGGTAACACCAAGATACTCCTCCATGGAGTATCGTTATATATATATATATATATATGATGAAATATAATGCAGAACTTTCAATGCGTATAATCGATGTTCAATTTTTTTGATCTCAATACTAAAGATGGTAGTAGCATCAGTTATAATAATTTAATTTTTAAATTATTAAATAAAAATTTACATTCTTGCATCATTATATAATAAATTATTAAAAGCTTTTCAACCAAGCCAAATTACAAACATATGACCTACCAATCTCCAAATTTATAGATTTGATATCCTGTAGAATACAGCAAGATATCTGGAGAAGGTTAGACATGCTAGATTAGGATCTAAAATAAACATAAAAATAATAAAAAATATTAAAAATTTTTATTACTCAAATGAAGCTGCAAGCTGTCTTTCTCTTTCTTACACCTCTTGCTACCGCCCCCGCGCCCACCCCCCCCCCCCCCCCCCCACACACCCCGCACCCAAAAAAATAGAAAAGAAAAAAAAAATGTAAAATGCCCTACAATGCAGATGCCCGCGGGCCACTCAAGGAGGAAAGCTCACTCCTTTAAAACAAAATCTGTCAAACTTAGTTCAGTAACCGCCCACATTAATTCGAAAGCAAAAAAAGGAAGCAGGAAACCAACACACTCTTTTCAAGAGTTCGGCAAATATACACAGCCATCCGTGTCAACAAGCAATACTCATAAGTCCATTGAGCCAATGGCTTAATATAACTAACCTAGACCACCACAATCCTCAAAAGCATATATCTTGTGCGTGTGTTTATATATATATCATAAATATGATATAAATGCATTTCTAAAATAGAAAGTTTATATATATATATATCTTGTGCGTGTGTATATCATAAATATGATATAAATGCATTTCTAAAATAGAAAGTTTATATATATATATATATATATATATATATGTATGTATGTATGTATGTATGTATGTATGTATGTATATACATATATATACACACATATATACATATATATATATAGACATATATATACATATATCTATATACATATATATATACATACACACATATATATATATACATATATACATACATACATACATACATACATATATATATATATATATATATATATATATATATATATATATATATATATATATATATATATATATATATATATATATGTATATATATATATATATGTATGTATGTATGTATGTATGTATGTATGTATGTATCTATCTATCTATCTATATATATATATATATGTATGTATGTATGTATGTATGTGTGTGTGTATATATACACACACACATACATACATACATACATACATATACATACATATATACATACATGCACACACACACACATATATATAGACACACACGTACATACATACACACACACACACATATATATATATATACTATTGAGGATAAATTTCACTTCCGCTGAAGTTCGGCATAGTGCTTAGCTTAATGTAGCTAGTAATCATGGAAGAATTTCGATCGAGAATTCTCTCTCTAACGATCGAACCCCATCCGATCTCCTCCAACGATCGACTGAACTCATCCAGTGGTCGAACTCCTCCAGCTGGACTCCGAACCCAATCGAACTTCTTCAGCGGTCGAACTTCTTCAGCTGGACTCCAAATCCAATTGAACTCCTCAACGGCCGAGCCCCAGCCAAACTTTTCCAATGGTCGAGCTCCTTCTGGACTCCTCCAGCAGTTGGGCTTCTATAGAAGTCGAACTCCTTCCGAATTTCTCCTTCAATCGAGCTTCTATAGGAGCCGAACTCCTTCCAAACTTCTCCAGCAGTCGGATTTCTCTAGGAGCCAAACTCCTTTTGGACTCCTCCAGTAGTCGGATTCCTCAAGGAGCCAAACTCCTTTCAGATTCTCCCTTCAATTGAATTCCTTCAGGAGTCGAACTCCTCCTGCAGTCGAATTTCTACAAGAGCCAAACTTCTTCCAGACTTTTTTTTCAGATGGATTCCTACAAACGATCCCATTACTGAAAAGTTATAATTATTATTTATCAGGATAGTTACGATTGTCATTTATCAGGACGATTATGATTGTCATTTATCAGGATGATTAGTGTTGGGGATAAATCCCACTTCCGTCGAAGTCTAGTTTGATGCTCGGCCTAATGCAACCAGAGGCCGCAGAAGAGCTTCAGCAGATGGGCTTTAGCCGAACCTTCAGCCACCGAGCTTCTTCGAACCCCTTCAGTCGGTCGAACTACTTAGTGGCCGAGCTCTTTCGGACTTCTAGCATCAGGATCGAACCCCTTCAGCCGACCGAGCTACTTAGCGGCCGAGCTCTTTGGACTTCCAGCAGTCGGGCTCTAGCCGAACTCGATCATCGAGCTTCAGTCAGACTCCCGTAAGAGCCGAACTCTCTCCGCATCGTTACAGCTAGGCGCCTGTGGGAGTCAAACTCCCTCCAAGCTTCCTCTCCAACCGAATTTCTTTGGGAGCTGGACTCATCCCAGACACTCTTCGGACGGACTTCTTCGAGAGCTGGACTCATCCCAGACACCCTTCGGATGGACTTCTTCAGAAGTCGGACTCCTTTCTGACACCTCCTTCGGTCGATCGAGCTCCTACCGAACTCCCCAGCGGCTGAGCCTTAGCCATGTTCCTCCAGCCAGATGTCTACGAAAGCCGAACTCTTTTCAAGCTTCCTCTTCCGGAGTCTAAACTCCTCCAAAATGGACACACGACGAAGACCTTCAACCATTTATTCGGCTGGCTCTGCAGCCATCACCATCAATCCACCGTAAGTGATAGCGACCTGCTATCAGGCGACGATGGCTGTCACCATCAACCCACCGCAGACGGCACCTTCCTATGAGACTGACTCCGTCGAACCTCGAGCGGCCTGCCAGCATGCGACTGCAGCTGTCACCATCAAGCTCTGCTATAAAAAAGACCCTCCAGATATGCTAATCTCTCTGATCTCTAAGCTCTCCTTTCTTCTCCAAGCTCTGAAACTCATTCCGAGCACTCCATTCCTGTTGGCCAGAGCTGACTTGATCGTCAGAGGGTCCTATCGAAGTCGCCCCCCCATCAGCTCCGGACGGAACTTTATTTTGTAGGTTCCCGACGGTGACCTCATCGACCTCCACTGCAGCGGACTTCGACGACGACCAATTTCTGCGTCAACAGATTGACGCTAGAGGAAGGATATCCCAAACCTTCGAGGTTCCCTTATTCTTAAAGGAGTGCTCGGCGATGATTTCTCTCTCTCCGGGGATCCCTCTTCTTCCTCACCAGAGTTCTTTTTCGAAGAGAAAATGCCTTCAGGAGAGAGCTTCGACTCGGCGATCGACGTCCTGCGCGTCAGATCCATCTGCTCCCATTGTAGCCCCGGCAGCCAAGGCTCCACCCGAAGCCACCGCAGATGTAGAGCAGTTCAACCTGCTGGTCGGGCTCGCGGTCCTGCTGAGATGATGCAGGCCGTGCGACAATCTTTGGCGGAGACTTTGTCAGCAAACCTGCCATGAGGATGCGAGGAACCGATCTTAAGGAAGAGCATTCGGGCCCTAAGAAAGGAGAAATGGAGAGCAGAGGCCCTCCTGCAGAAGTATGAAGTTCTCCATGGAAGGTTTCGCAAGGAGGCGGAATGAAGTTCGACTGCATCTACGACCTCCCCAGCGCATATGAGGCTGAACTTCACCTCGAGCGTGAGCTCACCGTCGAACTCCCCATCAAGGGCTCCGACCAAAAGGGCATGAAGTTCACCCAGGAGGGCGGAAAGAAGTTTGGCGTGTACGAGGCCATCGAGCTCGCCGCCGAACTCACCATCGTGAAAGCCCCAACAGAGGGGCATGAAGTTCTCTGGAATGAAGTTCAGCAGAATTAAGGTCAAACTCCCCCTCAAAGCTCATCATCGGGATGAAGTTCAGAGCAAAGAAAGCCGAGCTCCCCCTCAAGCTCGTCGTCAAGGAAGTCCGGACAAAGAAGCAGGAAGTTCTCCAGTTTGGTGCGAGGAAAGCCGAGCTCCCCCTTGAGCTCATCGGCAAGTAGGAAGTTCTCCCATGGAGGATTTCCCAGGAAAGCAGAATGAAGTTCGACGCAAGTGAGGTCGAACTCTACCTCGAAGCTCATCATCGAGGAAGCCTCGACAAAGGGGCATGAAATTCTCCCACGGAAGCTTTTTTACGGAAAAGCATAACAAAGTTCGACGCAAGCGGGCAGAATGAAGTTCTCCCATGGAATGAAGTTCGGTGCAAGTGAGGCTGAACTCTCCCTCAAATCTCATCGTCGGAATGAAGTTCGGTGCAAGCAACTCCTGCTCGAGTATGTCACCAAAGAAGACCCCTATAAAGATTTCACAGGAGGTGAGATGAAGTTCGACCGTGCTCACGACCACCCCAGGGCAAGCGAGGACTCTCTCCGAAAGCAGGCGGCCTGAACTCCTCGAGCTCGCCACCGAGGAAGCTCCGACAGAGGGGTGCAAAGAAGCCCTCCTTCCGAAAGATTCCGCGACTACGCCCCCCTCAATGCTCCTCGAACCCAGATTCTCACCGAAGTTAGGATCTAGCTGCCAACACCAGAAGGATTGTGGTCTCTCCCAAACAAGTACGATCGAAGCAAGTACTGCCTCTACCATCGCAACCACGACCACGACACTGAGGAATGCATGCAGCTCCAAGACGAAATTGAGGAGCTCGTCAGAAAGGGGCGGCTGTGTAAATTCCTTCGGCACCAGCCTGAAGAAGGAAAAGATCGGTCGAGGGCGCTGCCATAGCCAGAGACGGCAAGAAGCTCGGCGCTGCCATAGCCAAAGACAGCAAGAAAGCTCGATGCTGCCATAGCCAGAGACAGCAAGGAGGTTGGCCACCTCACGGCGTCATCCACATTACCCCTGGGAGGAGCTTGGTACATCGGCGATTCGTCGTCTCCCAGCGATAAGAGCTTGCTTCAAATTGAGAAGGCCAGCATGAGATAGAGGAGGTCATCCACCCCGAAACTTATTGCCGAAGAAATGTGGAGGAACAATGCTACCACAATCTTGAAACACAGAATTTGGGGATGCGCTGCTAGTAACTTCCTTTCAATAAAGTTCTTTCCTTTCAATAATGTTATTTCTGGATACGAAAACTATGCGATGATAGGAAAGAAGCAGTCAATAATTGTCACGTTAGGAACAGAGGGAGAACCTCATCCTAACGTGAGCAACAACCTCGGCTAGAGATAAGATCTCTTCCCGAGCGAAGGCCTCGTTCACAAAGGACGAGATGGGAGAGAGGTCCTGACAGCGGCCCTTATGTGCCCCCACAGCCCGTTAGGAATAGGAGGAGAACCTCGTCCTAATGCGAGCAACAACCTCGGCTAGAGATAAGATCTCTCTCGACGATCGTGGACAACCTCGGCCAGAGATAAGATCTCTTCGAGCGACCGTGCCAACCTCGGTCAGAGATAAATCTCTCCCGAGCGACCGAGTCAAACCTCGATTAGGAACAGGAGAAGAACCTCATCCTAATGCGAGCAACAACCTCGGCCAGAGATAAGATCTTCTCTCGAGCGACCGTTGACAACCTCGGCCAGAGATAAGATCTCTCCCCGAGCGAAGGTCTCGTTCATAAAGGACGAGATGGGGGAGAGGGGCCTGATAGCAGCCCTTATGTACCCCCACAGCTCGTTAGGAATAGGAGGAGAACCTCGTCCTAACGCGAGCAACAACCTCGGCTAGAGATAAGATCTCTCCCGAGCGATCGAGTCAACCTCGGCTAGAGATAAGATCTCTTTCCAAGCGATCATTGACAATCCTCGATCAGAGATAAGATCTCTCCCGAGCGAAGGCCTTGTTCACAAAGGACGAGATAGGGGAGAGGCCCTGATAGCCGGCCTTTATGTGCCCCCACAGCCCATTAGGAACAGGAGGAGAACCTCGTCCTAACGCGAGCAACAATCTCGACTAGAGATAAGATCTCTTTCGAGCGACCGTGGACAACCTCAACCAGAGATAAGATCACTCCCGAGTGACCGAGTCAACCTCGGTTAAGAATAGGAGGAGAACCTCATCCTAACGCGAGCAAATAACCTCGGCTAGAGATAAAATCTCTCCCGAGCGACCGTTGACAATCTCGATCAGAGATAAGATCTCTTCCGAGTGAAGGCCTCGTTTACAAAGGATGAGATGGGGGGAGAGGCCTTGACAGTGACCCTTATGTGCCCCCATAGCCCGTTAGAAATAGGAGGAGAACCTCGTCCTAACGCGAGCAACAATCTCGACTAGAGATAAGATCTCTTCTGAGCGACCGAGTCAACCTTGGCTAGAGATAAGATCTCTCCCGAGCGATCATTGACAATCTCGATCAGAGATAAGATCTCTTTCGAGTGAAGGCCTTGTTCACAAAGGACGAGATGGGGGAGAGGCCCTGACAGCGGCCCTTATGTGCCCCCACAGCCTGTTAGGAACAGGAGGAGAACCTCGTCCTAATGCGAGCAACAACCTCGGCTAGAGATAAGATCTCTCCCGAGCGACCGAGTCAACCTCGACTAGAGATAAGATCTCTCTCGAGCGACCATGGAAAATCTCGACTAGAGATAAGATCTCTTCCCGAGCGACCGAGTCAATCTCGATTAGGAACAGGAGGAGAACCTCGTCCTAAACGAGAGCAACAACCTTGGCTAGAGATAAGATCTCTCTCGAGCGACCGTTGACAATCTCGACCAGAGATAAAGATCTCTCCCGAGCGAAGGCCTCGTTCACAAAGGACGAGATGGGGGAGAGGCCCTGACAGCAGCCCTAATGTGCCCCCATAGCCTATTAGGAACAGGAGGAAAACCTCGTCCTAACGTGAGCAACAACCTCAGCTAGAGATAAGATCTCTCCCGAGCGATCGAGTCAACCTCGGCTAGAGATAAGATCTCTTTCGAGTGACCGTGGACAACCTCGGCTAGAGATAAGATCTCTCCCGAGTGACTGAGTCAACCTCGGTTAGGAATAAGAAAAGAACCTCATCCTAACGCGAGCAACAACCTCGACTAAAGATATAAGATCTCTCTCGAGCGACCGTTGACAACCTCGATCAGAGATAAGATCTCTCCCGAGCGAAGGCCTCATTCAAAAGAAACGAGATGGGGGAGAGGCCCTGACAGTGGCCCTAATGTGCCCCTACAGCCCGTTAGGAATAGGAGGAGAACCTCGTCCTTACGCGAGCAAAGTTGAAGTTAGGAACAGGAGGAGAACCTCGTCCTAACGTGAGCGTCCGCATCAACCTCGGCCAAAGAAGATAAGATCTCCCCCCGAGCGACCGAGCCAACCTCGATTGGAGAGCTTCAAATTCAACCTCGGCTGTAGGAGATAATGTCTCCCCGAGGAGCTCAACCTCTGACTTCGATCGCAGCAGATGAAGCCTCCCTCAACCTTGGTTGGAGATAGGATCTCTCCCGAGCGACCGTGTCAACCTCGGTTGGAGAGCTTCAACTTCGACCTGGGCTAGAGATAGGATCTCTCCCGAGCGACCATGTCAACCTTGGCTGGAGAGCTTCAACTTCCACTTTAGCTAGAGATAAGATCGGAGACAACCTCATCCTGAGATCAGATCTCTCCCGAGCGTCTGCATCGACCTCGGCTGTAGGAGACAATGTCGTCCCGAGGAGCTCAACCTCCATCTTCGATCGCAGCGGACGAAGCCTCCCTCGACCTCGGTTGGAGATGAGATCTTCTTCGGACTTCAACTTCGATATCAACTTTAGCTGGAGATGAGATCTCCCCCGAGCTTTGACCTAAACCAGCACGGGGCTCAGAGGAAGACTTCGACAGTCGCCTTTCCTGCACTCCCTTCCTTCGATTTTCGAACTTGAAAGTGGGGGGACTAGTGTTGGGGATAAACCCCGCTCCCGCTGAAGTCTAGTTTGATGCTTAGCCTAATGCAACCAGAGGCCGCAGAAGAGCTTCAGCAGACGAGCTTTAGCCGAACCTTCGGCCGCCGAGCCTCTTCGAACCCTTTCAGCCGACCGAGCTCTGATAAGCATCATAAATTCACCAATAGAAGTATTAATTTATCAATTAATTTATATTAATTTTTAAAAATTAATAATCAATTTATATATAATTTTTGAAAAATTCATATTTTTATTAATTAAAAAATTAATTAAAAAATAATAAAAAATAATAAAAATTAAAAAATAAAATTTTATTATCAATAGAAAGAGCTCATTTTTTTGATCACAACGAAATAAATTTTAAGTAAAACGGAGCTAAAATGAAAAAAAATATGAATTTTTAAAAATATAAAATAAATAAAAATTAAATAAAAAAAAGAAAACAGCTCAGCCGGCTCCGTAAGCCGAGCCACCAAGCCAAGCCGAGCCATCAAGCCGACTCAACCGTTGAAGCCATCAGCCGGTTCACGATCCAGACGTGGACCGCCAGCTCAGCAAATTCCGGCAAATCAGAGATTGCCACGTGGTGGACCTAGACCCCTTAAGGGTCTACAGAAATTTATCGCGGCTCACAAGGGTAATTCAGTCTTTTCATCCGACAACAGCGGCGCTGATTGGTTGCGGTGTGCGGTGCGGCCGGTCCACGCGGTCCATGGGAACAGTTATTGTGCGATCGGACGGATGTGGTTGTTTGCGGTCAGGATCGGACGGCTGTGGTTGCTTCCAAATTTTATTCAGATACAAACATCACGCGGATCACCATCGGACGGCAGCGCTCGATCCAGGCTATGATCCGACAGTCCAGAATGCTGCCGACGGCGATCAAGACTCCCGAAGCGCGATTTGCGGTCAGATTTCCTCGATCAAGCGCGATCCAACGGCCAGAATTTAATACCGACCCGATCTGAGCTTATCTGCATCCAATTTTGATGATTTTTGGAACCGTTGGATTTT
>QRFJ01000033.1:2008529-2038557 GCA_006176705.1 Cocos nucifera | reverse complement strand
AAAGGCTATTAGTCCCATATTGCCTTTAGAAAAAATATCCAGCCCTCCTAGCTCTATAAAAAGGACCCCAGGCCATCAGAAATTCAACATCTCCGATCAAGGTGAAGCTTTGGTACAGGGCGAAGCCAGGCTATGGGTTAAAGGCTGCTTCGAAGCAACGGGTGCCGAGAAGAAGAGCCGAGCTTCTACACCATCTTTCTGCCAATGCCGATCCAAGATCAGAGATCAGGCTATTTTATTTTATCTTTTCTTTTTAAATTTTATGTATTTAAATTCTAAAATTTTAATTAATAAAAATTTTATTTTTGTATTTTAATTTCTTGCTTTTTATTTTTATTGTAATTTAATTTCTGCACTTTAAATTATTGCTTTGCAAGTAGATGCTAAGATCTAACTAATAGATCTTAGTACCAAATTTAAATTTCTGTACCTTTTAATTTTTGCTTTTTTTTTATTTTCCAACTTCACTTTTGATTTTGAAAACTCAAATTCCTTTTTTCTTTTCTTTTCAAAAATCAAAGATTTCAAATCTAAAATACTACCTTCCCTGTGGATTCGATCCGACTCACTACTATCTATATATTTTCAATGATTTTAAGAAGTCGGATTAAACTGATAAACACGGTGTCTTAACGACAGCATCGCGTCCCTATCAAGTTTTTGGCGCCGTTGTCGGGGAAGGTTTTTGATTTTTGATTTTGATTTCTTTGATTTATTAAAAATAATTTCGGCAAACGCACCAAGTTTTTGGCGCCGTTGCCGGGGAAGGCACGGATATTAAATTCTTTGATCTCTTTGATTTTTCTATAAATTAATTATAAATAAAATTTTTAATTTTGCTTACTAATTTTTTTTATTTATTTTGTAGAAAAAAAAAAGAAGAACGAAGAAAGCATCAGAAGTTTTGCCTGGTGAGATCAATCCTAACCCTAGTCCTCTTTTCTTTTTATTTTATTTATTTATTTATTTTATTTTTAAATTAATTTAAAAAAATATTCATTTAAACCTAATTAAAAGCCTCATGATAAGATTAGAAATCCTAACTGTTTAGAGCATGCATCATATTAGTTTTATTTTTATTTTATTTTTATTTTTATTTTTTTTGGTGATTGCTGGAGGCAAGGTAAGCCTTTCAGAATTCAATTAGTTGCATGCATCTAGTTTAAATTGCATAAAACCCTTTGATTGAAATTTTTTTTTTTTCGTGCATATTCATATTAAATCAAATTAAGGGCACAACCCAATTAAACAAGATAAGGTGGGGATTTGATCACCCTTCCTTAGCCCACAAACAACCAACCAAGCATCCTGCATTGACCTAAGCCTTTAATTTTAAAATCAATTAGACATCAACCCTAGGAACTCGAGCTCAATAGGATAAGGAATCCTAAGAGTTGAACCGGGTTAGGATAAGTCAATTTGACTGGTGTCTAGGAAAGTGGTTCAGGGACGATTGGGCCCGAAGGAAGGTGGTTTCTAATTGGTTCCGTTCGCTTACCTGGCCAAGCATAATTGGTGTCTAAGGCAAGCAACGGGGGGACTCCCACCGACCTTACACTTACCTGGCTAGTTGATTGGCTAATCCTACACTTGGAGGGCTTGAAGGTGACCTTGGCAGTTAGGAGCTGTCTAGATCTAGGATAACCCTTAGTCAGGATTGATTGACCAACTTGATTGCTAACCAACATTAGATCTAATTAAACCGAATTCTTCTCTTTCTTCTTAGTTCTAGGACTCCTTAGGACCTCTTCTTTAGAACTCTTTTTTCTTTCTTCTCCTTTCTCCTCTAAAAATAAAATAAAATAAAAATTAAACTAACTAAAAATTAATAATTAAATTAAATTAAATTAAATTAAAATTAACAAATAAAAATAATTAAAAAAAATTAATTTTTAATATAATAAAATAATAATAATAAAAAATAAATAAAAAAATATTCTAAAAATTTTTAAACCATACATTAGGGTTACACTAATACATGCATGGTAGGAAATCGCTTTTTCTGATTTAGTTGAACTTAATTGAATGGTTGATTCACATTAAACATAATAATCAAATGGCTAATATAAATCTAATAGTCCAAAAATTAGATAAAGTTGACCTTCTTGATCAGAAAATAGATCAACTCCTAACCCTAGGTCAACAATCTTCTAATTATCAGGAGAGTTATTCAATCTGTGCTAGTCCAACCCATCATGTAAGTGAATATCCTATGACTGCACAGTTTCCATATTTTATCCAAGAACAAGTTCAAGCTACTCAAGGATACTCCAAATTGATTAATGACCCATTTTCAAATTCATATAATTCAGATTGGAGTAACTTTAATTTTTCTTGGACATCCCAACAGACTCAGGCTCAGACCCAAATTTCACTTGAGCAAAATTATCAAAATTATGCCTATAATAATGGTCAGCCTAGTCAGTTTAACCAGCCATCATATTATAATCAGCCTTCATACCCACCTCCTCAACAGACCAATCTAGCTGATGATAGATTTAACCAACTTCAACAATTAATTCTAACTCAACAGCAATCTATCGCCAGACTAGAAGCTCAAATAGGACAATTAGTTGAGTCTAACATGAGGAGAGAACTAGATCAACTACCGAACCTACCAATTTCAAACAACCCACCTAATGACCACCAACCACCTGGATTAAATTATCAATCTAATGTTTCATCTAAGAATCTTCCAATTTGAGAATACCAAAGTAATTCCTGAACTTAAAAGCTATAGGATTCTTATGGACCCATACCAAGACCAGGTGAGAGAGGCTAGTACTGATGCTAGCCAAAATGAAAATTTAGAGGAACTGGTTAGTACTGAGACTAACCACATAGAAGAACCCAAGCCAGGAATTAGTACTGATGCTAGTTCCAGTTTAAATGAGATAGAAATAAGGGAAAAGAGAATAGATGATTTACCCGAGACTTATAAACCTAATGTCCTATTCCCTTCAACCCTAGAAGCTGGTTCTTCTTATAAAAATCAAAAGGCATGTAATGAAATATCAATGGAGTTGTTTAAGCAGGATCACATTAATTTACCTCCAGAATTAAAACCGCCTTTAGTCACCATTCCAGCACCCATTGAATCAAACTTAACTCCTAAAACTCCATTCATGAGCATTTTAGAAAAACAAATAGGAGAAATTCTTAATAAACATGGGTCTGAGAATGGAATCATAAAATTATATCCCAAAAATTAACAAGTGAATATATCAATAATGGGATTAAAAATCAACTTTCTGAGATTGGCAATCCAAAACCATTGGAATTTGTCAATCCAATATTCGACACAGGATAGTGAGCTACATTGTGTCTGGCTGAAGACGGTAAACTTAGCGCTTGTTGGGAGGCAACCCAATATTTAGTTTTTATCTAATTTATCTTATTTTCTTTTTAGGATAATTTGAATAAGTTGGAGGGAGAGCTCAAATTTGTAAAGGCATGTGCTGGACCAAAAAAAATAAATAAAATAAATAAATAAATAAATAATATATATACTGAGTTAGGTGTATTCTTCCATTTCTTTTATTACATCCTTTATTTTTTTTCTTCTCCATTGAGGACAATGTCGATTAAGTTGGGGGGAGAGAAAAATAAAAATTTTAAAATTTTAAGTCCTCGAAAAAGTTAGTATTTAGTATTTAGATACTTGATTATGCTTAAGAATCGAATTAAAACTAAGCATTTTTAAAAAGAAAATTGATGCACAGATTAGAGAATCTATGAGATATTGAGGAATCAAGTATTAAGAAAATTCAATAAAGAGTTAAGTCCAGAACATAAAAATTTTTTTCTTGGAGCATTTCTAATTATTTCTACTAGCATCAAAGAAAAGTCTACTTTTTATAGGCTTGTGTAGGGTAACTATACGTTTCTTCATATAAAAATTTATTTTAATAAAATAGTTTCCAAGTACTTCTCACTGAGTAACCGGGCCTCTTTGCCTAAGCAAGCATTGAGTTTCGCGTCAAAAGGTGGGAAGGGCAAAGAAGCTCGTTGTAAAGCTAGTCTTAACTCGTAGCCTATTTGATTCGAGCTAGTAAGCCCGAGGGGTATTCTATACCTAGTGCCCTAAAGCCAACTGGTTTGGGAGTCATTGGCCCAAGACTCGCTACATGGATCAAATAGAAAGCTTAAGGAGTTAAGACACTCAATAGTGGTACAACGTTAAAAAAAAAAAAAAAAAAAAAAAATATTGGTTTCCCACCGAGTAACCGGGTCCCGTTGCCTAAGTAAGCAATGATATTCGCATCAAAAAGTGGGCAATGTGAAAATAAAAATTAATAAATGAAGGATGGAAGTAGCAATACACCTGCCTATATGAAAGTTTAGACAAATCAGAGATAAAAGTGGAATAATTTAGAAAAAGTTCTGAAAAATTTAATGTTCTTTACTTAATTTTTCTATTGATAAGTATTAATACCCCAATGATATATCTCATTTAAGCTCTACTGAATATCAATGGCCATTTTGAAAATTGCTTAGGTAAAATTCGAAACTCTAAAGTTAAAAGGTATTTAAAACTAAATTCTTTCTTTACTCGAGGACGAGCAAAGCTTAAGTTGGGGGGTGTGATAAGCATCATAAATTCACCAATAAAAGTATTAATTTATTCAATTAATTTATATTAATTTTTAAGAATTAATAATCAATTTATATATAATTTTTGAAAAATTCATATTTTTATTAATTAAAAAATTAATTAAAAAATAATAAAAAATAATAAAAATTAAAAAATAAAATTTTATTATCAATAGAAAGAGCTCATTTTTTTGATCACAACGAAATAAATTTCAAGTAAAACGGAGCTAAAATGGAAAAGATATGAATTTTTAAAAATATAAAATAAATAAAAATTAAATAAAAAAAGAAAATGGCTCAGCCGGCTCCGTAAGCCGAGCCACCAAGCCAAGCCAAGCCATCAAGCCGACTCAGCCGTTGAAGCCATCAGCCGGTCCACGATCCAGGCGTGGACCGCCAGCTCAGCAAATTTCCGGCGAATCAGAGATTGCCACGTGGTGGACCTAGACCCCTTAAGGGTCTACAGAAATTTATCGCGGCTCACAAGGGTAATTCAGTCTTTTCGTCCGACAACAGCGGTGCTGATTGGTTGCGGTGTGCGGTGCGGCCGGTCCACGCGGTCCATGGGAACAGTTATTGCGCGATCGGACGGATGTGGTTGTTTGCGGTCAGGATCGGACGGCTGTGGTTGCTTCCGAATTTTATTCAGATACAAACATCACGCGGATCACCATCGGATGGCAGCGCTCGATCCAGGCGATGATCCGACGGTCCAGAACGCTGCCGACGGCGATCAAGACTCCCGAAGCGCGATTTGCGGCCAGATTTCCTCGATCAAGCGCGATCCAACGGCCAGAATTTAATCCGACCCGATCTGAGCTTATCTGCATCCGATTTTGATGATTTTTGGACCGTTGGATTCCTGTTGAACGGCTGGATTTTATCAGATTTAGCAGAGTCGTATCAGAGCTGTTTTGATTGAAATTTTATCCAAATTTCTTTGTATTTTTACGATTACAAAGGCTATTAGTCCCATATTGCCTTTAGAAAAAATATCCAGCCCTCCTAGCTCTATAAAAAGGACCCCAGGCCATCAAAAATTGAATATCTCCGATCAAGGTGAAGCTTTGGTACAGGGCGAAGCCAGGCTATGGGTTAAAGGCTGCTTCGAAGCAACGGGTGCCGAGAAGAAGAGCCGAGCTTCTACACCATCTTTCTGCCAATGCCGATCCAAGATCAGAGATCAGGCTATTTTATTTTATTTTCTTTTTAAATTTTATGTATTTAAATTCTAAAATTTTAATTAATAAAAATTTTATTTTTACATTTTAATTTCTTGCCTTTTATTTTTATTTTTATTGTAATTTAATTTCTGCACTTTAAATTATTGCTTTGCAAGTAGATGCTAAGATCTAACTAATAGATCTTAGTACTAAATTTAAATTTCTGCATCTTTTAATTTTCACTTTTTATTTTCCGACTTCACTTTTGATTCTGAAAACTCAAATCCTTTTCTTCTTTTCTTTTCAAAAATCAAAGATTTCAAATCTAAAATACTACCTTCCCTATGGATTCGACCCGACTCACTACTATCTATATATTTTCAATAATTTTAAGAAGTCGGATTAAACTGATAAACACGGTGTCTTAACGATAGCACCGCATTCCTATCAAGCTCCTTCAGACTCCCAGCGTCAGGATCAAACCCCTTCAACCAGCCGAGCTACTTAGCGGTCGAGCTCCTTGAACTCCCAGCAGCCGGGCTCTAGCCGAACTCGACCACCGAGCTTCAGTCAGATTCTCGTAAGAGCTGAACTCTCTCCACATCGTTACAGCCAGGTGCCTGTGGAAGTCGAACTCCCTCAAAGCTTCCTCTCCGATCGAATTTCTTTGAAAGCTGGACTTATCCCAAACACCCTTCGGACGGACTTCTTCAGGAGCTGGACTCATCCCAGACACCCTTTAGATGGACTTCTTCAGGAGCCGAACTCCTCCCTGACACCCCCTTCGATCGATCGAGCTCCTACCAAACTCCCCAGCGATCGAGCCTTAGCCGCGTACCTCCAACCAGACGTCTACGGGAGCCGAACTCTTTCCAAGCTTCCTCTTCAGGAGTTCGAACTCCTCTGAAATGGGCACACGACGAAGGTCTTCAACCCTTCATTCGGTTGGCTCTACAGCCATCACCATCAGTCCACCGCAAGCGATAGCGATCTGCTATCAGGCGGCGATGGCTGTCACCATCAACCCACCATAGATGACACCTTCCCATAAGACTGACTTCACCGAACCTCGAGCGGCCCACCAGCACGCGACTGCAGCTATGACTATCAAGCTCTGCTATAAAAAGAACCCTCCAGATATGCTAATCTCTCTGATCTCTAAGCTCTCCTCTTCTTTTTCAAGCTCCGAAACTCATTCCGAGTACTCCATTCCTGTTGGCCAGAGCTGACTTGATCGTCGGAGGGTCCTGCCGGAGCCACCCTCCATCGGCTCCGGATGGAACTTTGTTTTGCAGGTCTCCGGCGGCAACCTCATCGGCCTCCACTGTAGCGGATTCCAACGACGATCAGTTTCTGCGTCAACAATTATGATTCGCATTTATCAGGATGGTTATGATGGTCATTTATCAGGACAGTTACAACAAGCTCCGTCTATAAAAAAAGATCTTCTAGATACATTTTTTCTAAGCTCTCTTTTTCTTCCTAAAACTCTATCGAACTTCTCTCTAAGCACTCCATTTCTATTGACCAGAAGAGCTAACTTGACCATCGGAGGATCTTACCAGAGCTACCACCATCAACTCCGGATGAGACTTTATTTTGTAGATCACCGATGGCGACCTCATCTTTCTCGACTCCACCTCAATTTGGCATCAAATAAATTCCGCACCAACAGAATTAGTGCTAGAGGAAGGACCCTCTATTCTTGAGATTTTCTTCATCTTAAAGAAGTGCTCAGTAGCAATCTCTCTTCTTTCTTTTTAGAGTTCTTTTTAGAAAAAATGCCTTCTAAGAAAGCTTCGACCCGACAATCAATGACCTCTATAGTCAGATCCCATCTAGATACATCCATTCTAGCTCCGATAACTTAAGCTCCACCTACAGCCATGATGGATGTGGAGTAGTTTAACCTGCTGGTCTAGTAGGTTCGTGATCTCACGGAGGCGATGCAGATCATACATCGACAGGCCTCGGTACCAGTTCGATCGAAGCAGACTTCTCCAGAGCCCCATGGTCCGATTTGAAAATGGCCAATCTTGGCTATCTGGCCTTTGATCTCCGAAAAGGAAAAGTAGAGGATGAAGGACCCTTGCTCGGATCACGACTCGACCCAAGGGGAAGCTTCAGGCTCATTCCACCAAAAAATCTTGAAGATCAATGATCATGAAGATCTCCTAGATCAAAGGCTCTTAGAAATGAGCCGACGAATCGAAGAGCTTCGTCATACTCCCTCCTCACATGTTCGAGAGTTATGATGGAACTACCGATCCGATCGATCATCTGAAGGTCTTTCAGATAATGATATTGCTTCATGGCACACCAGACGCTATTTTATGTTGGACTTTTCCATCCACCCTCAAGAGAGCCATCAGGAACTGATACTCGACACTTAAGCTGAGTACCATCTTTTTTTTTGATCAGATGAGCCTTCAGTTCATGGCTCACTTCGTCAGCACCCGACATCCACGTCGAAGTTCGAATTTTCTGATGAACATCAAGTAGGAGGAGAATCCATCTGGATTTATGTCATCTAGTTTAATGCCACTATATTGAAGGTCCAGAATCTAGACCAATCAATCGCAATGGTAGCACTCAAGGGCGGCCTCCAGAAGAATGATTTGCTATTCTCCTTGGAGAAAAAGTACCTAAGGAACTTTGCCGATATGCTAGCTCGGGCTAAAGGTTACACCTGAGCTGAAGAGGCCTTCAAGGCCAAGGACGATGAAGCCTTTGATAAGTGGCGAATCGACGAGTCGGGTGGGCTCATCGAGGAAGGAAAGTCAAGTGAAGCTCAGCCATGCTCCTGAACTTTCTTTAAGTGAAAGCGAGTCCAAACTCCTTCCGGGCTCAGAGGTAGGGAAGCTCGGATAGAAGGGCGTGGTGGGGTTCTCCCCAATGAAGATTTCACAACTATGCCCCTCTCAATGCTCCAAAAATTCAAGTGCTGATGAAAATCAGGGAGCAACTACCAAGACCAAAAAGGATGCACTCTCACCCCAGCAAGCGCAATCCTAATAAGTTCTGCCTTTATCATCACGATCATGGTTATGACACTGAGGAGTATATCCAACTTCAGGATGAGATCGAGGAGCTCATCAGATGAGACAAACTAGGTCGATTCCTACGGTGATGGCTTGAAGAATGAAAAGATCGGTTGAGGGCATTGCTGTGCCTGAGCCACCAAGGGGGGAGGATCAATAAGAAAATCGACCACCTCTTGGCATCATTAACACGATCTCGGAGGAACTTCGGTAAGGAGAGGCTGATGGATCAGAAGGATCAGTGAAGAGATAGAGAACTGAAGAACCCATAACCTTCACAGAGGTAGATGCTCTAGGGTCCAGTTTCTGCATAATGACGCAGTTATAATCTCTTTAAACATTGCCGACTATGATGTACGCCATATTTTGGTAGATAATAGAAGCTTGGTCGATGTATTATTTTATGATGCTTTTTCAAAAATATCCTTACTCAATAACCACTTGGGGCCTATGAACTCTCCGTTGATAGGCTTCACTGGCGATGCCATACCAATCGAGGGCATAATAACTTTGACTGTGACTGCAGGGCAACGTCCGAAGCTGGCAAAGGCATAGATCGATTTTGTAGTCATAAGGACTCCATCCACCTATAACGCTATTCTTGATCGATCTGATTTAAATGTACTTCGGACAATGGTATCAATTTATTATTTGAAGATGAAGTTTCTGACGAGTTATGGAATTGGAGAGGTCAGGAGAGATTAAGCTTTGGTAAGACACTACTATTCAATCGCCCTACATAAGGAAGAATAGTCCGACCCTTATCCTATTAACGGGCTGGATGTCCACAACGACCTTACCGAAGAGCGGGGCGAGCCTATGGAGGACCTCATATCTATGTCCTTGAATGATGGAAACGTGGAGCATACTATACAGATCGGCTCTAACTTAAGGGATGAGGTTCGGAAGCAACTTGTCACCTTCCTCAGGAAGAACACGGACGTCTTCGCCTAGGCTCCAGTGGATATGCCAGAAATTGATGCCGAAGTTATGAAACATCGACTGGCCATTGATCCGAAGTATCGATCGATAAAAGAAAAACTATGCAGCCACTCTTCGGAGAGGCAAAAAGCAATTGCGAAAGAAGTAGGCAAGCTCCTCAAAGCTGGGTTCATCCAAAAAGTCAACTATCCGACCTAGATCTCAAACATGGTCCTCGTCAAAAAGGCAAATAATAAGTGGAGGATGTATATAGACTTCAAAAAGCTGAACAAAGCCTACCCAAAGGATAGCTATCCGCTTCTCAGGATTGATCAACTGGTAGATGCAACCTCTGGCTATGAGCTTCTCACCTTTATGGATGCCTTCTTCGGCTATAATCAGATACAGATGGTGCCAGAGAATGAGGAGAAAACTGCTTTTATTATTGACCATGATCTTTACTATTACAAGGTTATACCCTTTGGACTCAAGAATGTAGGGGCAACGTACCAGCACCTGATCAACAAAATCTTCAAGGAGCAGATCGATCGTAATATGGAGGTGTATATAGATGACATGCTCGTCAAAAATTGAGCTTTAATAAACCACCTTGCCGATCTTGAAGAGACCTTCAGTACACTCAGAAAGTATAAGATAAAGTTGAACCCAACCAAATATGCCTTTGGTGTGATCTTAGAAAAGTTTTGGGGGTTTATGGTGTCAAGGCACGAGATTGAAGTAAATTCAGAGAAAATTTGAGCTATTCAGAAGATGACTGCTCCAAGAATAATCAAAGAAGTTCAGTGTCTGATTGAAAAAGTGGCGTTCCTAAATCGCTTCATCTCGAGATCGATCGAGCGATGCATGCCCTTCTTCCAAGTTCTCAAGTAACCAAAGAACTTCTACTGGACGATGGAGCACCAATGGATATTTGAGGAGCTCAAAAACTATCTTGACTCACCCCCACTGCTGGCAAAGATCAAACTTAGAGAAGAATTATTCTTGTACCTAGTGGTCTCTCCGATGGCCTTGGTAGCGGTCCTAGTCAAGGAGGAAAGTAAAGATACAGTGGTCGGTCTACTACATAAATCGAATTCTAAGGAATGCAGAGATCAGATATTCTAAGCTAGAAAAATCGGCTTACTCTTTTCTAATTGCTGTTAAAAGGCTTCGATCTTACTTTCAGAGATACACCATAACGGTCCTTATGGATCAACCAATAAAGGCAGTCTTTCAGCGAATGGACGCTTTCGAAAGAATCGCAAAATGGACAATCGAGCTCATGAAATTCGATATCAATTATCGACCTCGGCCATCAATCAAAGCTAAGATATTAGTAGATTTTGTAGTGGAGTGTACCATTCTCGATGATGCCGAGCTTGAACAAAATGAGACCGATGCTCTGCTGTCATAATCGAGCCTTTTTGAAGAGACAGTCGATCTTATCGAAGGTTTTTGGGTTCTGTACATTGATGGTTTGTCCAACTCTACTAGAGTGGGTGCGGGATTGGTCTTAGTCAGCCCCGAGGGAGTCATCATCGAGTATGCGCTGCGCTTCGAATTTTCTGCGACTAATAATAGGGTCGAGTATGAAGTGCTGATCGTCGGATTAAAAATTATAAAAAAATTAAAAATAGATCGACTTCAAGTCTATAGCGATTCTCAATTAGTGGTCGACCAAGTTAGTGGCAGCTATGAAGTGCGAGAGAAAAGTATGATAAAATATCTTGAGAAAGTAAAAAACTTGACTATGGCCTTTAGCTATTTCGGCATTCGATAGATTTCAAGGATAGAAAATATAAGAGCCGACCTTCTCTTTAAGTTGGCCACTTTAGCTCCAACCGAACTGTCCAAAGAAGTATTTTTTGAAACCCTGAAGTGCCCAAGCCCAAAGAAATCATGAATCATTTTGCAGATAGAACTCGAGTCGAGCTAGATCGATCTGTTGGTTGCCTACCTCAAGGAGGGAGTCCTTCCTCATGACCCGAAAGAAGTTCAAAAACTCAGGAATAAAGTCTTTCGGTACATTTTGTATGAGGTAGATTGTATAAAAGATCGTATTCGCTACCGCTGTTGAGATATCTCCGACCTTCAGAAGCTGACTTCGCATTATGGAAAGTGCATGAAAAAATCTATAGAAGTCATGTAGGAGCTAGGTCTCTGTCGCAAAAGCTACTTTGGTAAGAGTACTATTGACCGACCTTGTACTATGATTCTATGGAGTATGTTAAGAAATGTGATCACTGTCAGAAGAATGCAAACGTACAAAGACAGTTGGCCTCCGAGCTTACTCCAATAAGCATGGCTTGGTCATTTGCGCAGTAGGGAATGGACATACTTAGCCCTTTTTCGATGGCATCCGGACAACGAAAGTTTCTTCTGATCATGATTGACTACTTCACCAAATGGGGCGAAGTTGAACCTCTAGCCAAAATTACTGAGGTCAAGGTACAGAACTTCATCTGAAAGTCAACAGTTTATCGATTCGATTTGCCCCAAATCCTCATAACTGATAACGGACGATAGTTTGCTGGGACAAGGTTCACCGAGTTCTGTGAAGACCTAAACATCTTCTACCACTTCACATCGGTAGCTCACCTATAGACAAATGGGAAAGCTGAAGTAACCAATCAGACTCTACTGCAAGGCATCAAGACAAGACTCGACAGAGCAAAGAAGGCCTGGGTGGACGAACTCTACCACGTCCTCTAGACATATCGAACTACTCAAAGGCTGCCAACTGAAAAAATACCATTTGCCTTGACCTATGGAACAGAGGCAGTCATTCCGATTGAACTTAAGCTTCCGTCAGCACGGGTCGTAGCTTTCAACGAGCAGTACAACCCATAGAACCTTAGAGTCAATCTCGATCTGCTGGAAGAAAAAAGGTAGAAAGCCCAGATTCGAATGGCGGCCTACAGCTGAAAGGTGGCCCGGTACTATAACTCCAGAATCAGAAGTAAAATATTCAAAGTGGAAGACTTAGTACTTTGGCGAGTCGCTGTCTCTCGACCTCAGAGTCAAGAAAAGCTTGCTCCAAATTGGAAAGGTCCGTATGAAGTGGTGGAGGTCGTCTGGCCTAAAACTTATCGTCTGAAGGAGCTCAGAGGAACAACGCTCCCATGACCTTGGAACTCAAAAAATCTGAGGACGTATTATCAGTAATTTTTTTATAATAAAATTTCTTCATTTCAATATTATTATTTCTTGGTGCAAAAGTTATGTGATGATAGAAAAGAAGTAATTAAAAATGGCCATGTTAGAAACAAGAGGAGGACCTCATCCTAACATGAGCAAAGTCGAAGGTCTCATTCATTTTAGATGAGATGGAGGGAGAGGCCCTGACAACGGTCCTTATGTGCCCCCACAGTCCGTTAGGAATAGGAGAAAGATCTTATTCTAACATAAGCAAAGTCGAAGATCTCATTTATTTTAGACGAGATGGAAGAAGAGATCCTGACAATGGCCCTTATGTGCTCCCATAGTCCATTAAAAATAGGAAGAGAACCTCATCCTAACGTAAGCAAAGTCGAAGGCCTTGCTCATCTTAGACAGGATGAGAGGAAAGGCTCCGACGATGGCCCTATTGTGCTCAACAACAATTGAAGATAAGATCTCTTCCGAGTTTCAATCTGAACTAGTGCAGAGCCTTGAAGAGGACTTCGGCTATCGATCTTTTTGTACTTCCTTTTTGAATTTGAGAGTAGGAAGACTATTGTTGAGGATAAACTCTGCTTCCACCGAAGTCTAGTCTGGTGCTTAGCTTAATGCAGTTGGTAATTGATAAGTATCATAAATTCATCAATAAAAATATTAATTTATCAATTAATTGATAATAATTTTTAAGAATTAATAATTAATTTATATATAATTTTTAAGAAATTTATATTTTTATTAATTAAAAAATTAATTAAAAAATAATAAAAATTAAAAAATAAAATTTTATAATCAATGGAAAGAGATCATTTTTTTAATCATAATGAAATAAGTTTGAAGTAAAACGGCGCTAAAATAGAAAAGATATAAATTTTTAAAAAAATAAAATAAATAAAAATTAAATAAAAAAAAATGGCTCAGCTGGCTCCACAAGCTAAGCCACCAAGCCATTAAAGCCGACTCAGCCATTGGAGCCATCAGCCAGTTCATGATTCAGGCGTAGACCGTCAGCTCAGCAGCAACCAACGAATCAAGGCACGACACGTGGCAGACCTAGATCCTTAAAGGGTTTATAGAAATTTATCGCAGCTCATAGGATATTTTGGTCTTTTCACTCAGTGATAAGAGCGCTGATTGGCTGCGGTGTGTGGTGTGGCCTGTCCAGGCAGTCCATGGGAACAGTAATTATGCGATCAGACGACTGTGGTTGCTTGCGGTCAAGATCGGACGGTTAGGATTTATTCCAACTCTGATTTGGTTTCTAATTTCACCTGAATCACCATCAGATGGCAGCGCTTGATCCAGGGGATGATCTGACGGTCCAGAACACTCTCGATGATGATCAGGACTCTCGATGCATGATTTGCAGTCAGATTTCCTCCATCAACGCGTGATCGGACGGTCAGAATTTAATCCAACCTGATTTGGGCTAATACGCATCCAATTTTGATGATTTTTGGACTGTTGGATTCTTATTGAATGGCTAGATTTTACTAGACTTACCAGAGTCATATTAGAGCTATTTTGATTCAAATTTTATTTAGATTTCTTTGTATTTTGATGATTACAAAGGCTATTAGTCCCACATTGCCTTTAGAAAAAAATATCCAGCCCTCCTAACTCTATAAAAAGGATCTCAGGCCTCCAAAAATTAACATCTCTGATCAAGATGAAGCTTTGGTATAGGGTGAAGTCAAGCTATGGGTTAAAGGCTATTTTGAAGCAATGGATGCTGAGAAGAAGAGCTGGGCTTCTACACCATCTTTCTGCCAATGCCGATCCAAGATCAGAGATCAGGCTATTTTATTCTTTTTAAATTCTATATATTTAAATTCTAAAATTTTAATTAATAAAAATTTTATTTTTGTATTTTAATTTCTTACTTTTTATTGTAATTTAATTTTTATACTTTAATTATTACTTTTTATTGCAAGTAGATGCTAAGATCTAATTAGTAGATCTTAGTACCAAGTTTAAATTTCTACATCTTTTAATTTTTATTTTTAATCTTTCGACTTCACTTTTGATTTCAAAACTCAAATCATTTTTTTTTTATAAAATCAAAAATTTTAAATCTAAAAATACTACCTTCCCTGTGGATTCGATCCGACTCACTGCTATCTATAATTTTTTTTATTTTAAGAAATCAGATTAAACTAATAAACACGATGTCTTAACGACAACATCGCGTTCCTATGCCAACTGGTTTGAGAGTCATTGGCCCAAGACTCACTACATGGATCAAATAGAAAGCTTAAGGGGTTAAGACATTCAATAGTGATACAATGTTAAAAAAAAAGAAAAAAAAAATTTCTCACTGAGTAATCGGATCCCGTTGCCTAAGTAAGCAATGATATTCATATCAAAAAGTAGGCAATATAAAAATAAAAATTAATAAATGAAGGATGGAACCTATATGAAAGTTTAGATAAATCAGAGATAAAGGTAGGATAATTTAGAAAAAATTCTAAAAAATTTAATATTCTTTACTTAATTTTTTTTATTGATAAGTATTAATATCCTAATGATATATTTTATTTAAGCTCTACTAAATATCAATGGCCATTTTGAAAACTACTTAGATAAAATTCGAAACTCTAAAGTTAAAAGATATTTAAAATTAAATTCTTTCTTTAATCGAGGACGAGCAAAGCTTAAGTTGGAGGGTGTGATAAGTATCATAAATTTATCAATAAAAATATTAATTTATTAATTAATTGATATTAATTTTTAAGAATTAATAATAAATTTATATATAATTTTTAAGAAATTTATATTTTTATTAATTAAAAAAATAATAAAAATTAAAAAATAAAATTTTATAATCAATGGAAAGAGCTTATTTTTTTAATCATAATGAAATAAGTTTAAAGTAAAATGGAGCTAAAATGGAAAAGATATGAATTTTTAAAGAAATAAAATAAATAAAAATTAAATAAAAAAAGAAAATGGCTCAGCCGGCTCCGTAAGCCAAGCCACCAAGCCAAGCCAAGCCATCAAAGCCGACTCAGCCATTGAAGCCATCAGTCGATCCACGATCCAGGCGTAGACCGCTAGCTCAGCAGCAACCGATGAATCAAGGCGCGACACGTGGCAGACCTAGACCCTTAAAGGGTATACAAAAATTTATCGTGGCTCAAAGAATATTTTGGTCTTTTCACTCAGCAACAAGAGCATTGATTCACTACGGTGGGTGGTGTGGCTGGTCCACGCGCTCCATGGGAACAGTAATTACGCGATCGGATGGTTGTGGTTGCTTGCGGTCAAGATCGGATGGTCAAGGTTTATTCCAACTTTGATTTGATTTCTCATTTCACCCGAATCGCCATCGGATGGCAGCGCTCGATCCAGAGGATGATTTGATGATTCAGAATACTCCCGACAATGATCAGGACTCTCGATGCATGATTTGCGGCTAGATTTCCTCCATCAACGCACGAACGGACGGCCAAAATTTAATCCGACCTGATCTGGGCTGATATGCATTCGATTTTGATGATTTTTTGATCGTTGGATTCCTATTGAATGGCTAGATTTCACCAAACTTACCAGAGTCATATCAGAGCTATTTTGATTCAAATTTTATTTAGATTTCTTTATATTTTGATGATTACAAAGGCTATTAGTCCCACATTGCCTTTAGAAAAAATATCCAGCGCTCCTAGCTCTATAAAAAGGATCCCAGGCCTCCAAAAATCAACATCTCCGATCAAGGTGAAGCTTTGGTATAGGGCGAAGTCAGGCTATGGGTTAAAGGCTATTTCAAAGCAATGGATGCCGAGAAGAAGAGCTGGGTTTTTACACCATCTTTCTGCCAATGCCGATCCAAGATCAAAGATCAGGCTATTTTATTCTTTTTAAATTTCATATATTTAAATTCTAAAATTTTAATTAATAAGAATTTTATTTTTTATATTTTAATTTCTTACTTTTTATTGTAATTTAATTTTTGTACTTTAATTATTACTTTTTATTGCAAGTAGATGCTAATATTTAATTAGTAGATCTTAGTACCAAGTTTAAATTTTTGCATCTTTTAATTTTTATTTTTAATCTTCCGACTTCGCTTTTGATTCCAAAACTTAAATCATTTTCTTTTTCTTTTATAAAATTAAAGATTTTAAATCTAAAAATACTATCTTTTCTGTGAATTCAACCTAACTCACTGCTATCTACGAATTTTTTATTTTAAGAAGTCGGATTAAACTGATAAACATGGTGTCTTAACGACAACATCGCATTCCTATCAGTAATCATGAAAGAGCTTTGATCAAAAATTCTCTTTCCAGTGGTCGAACCCCATCCAATCTCCTCCAACGATCGATCGAACTTATCCAGTGGTCGAACTCCTCCACCTGGACTTTGAATCCAATCGAACTCTTCAGCGGTCGAGTCCCAATCAAACTTTTTCAGTGGCCAAACTCCTTCCGAACTCCTCCAACAGTCAGACTTCTATTGGAGCCAAACTTTTTTTGGATTTTTCTTTCAATCGAGTTTCTATGGAAGCCGAACTTCTTTCGGACTCCTCCAGCAGTTAGATTCCTCCAGGAGCCAAACTCCTTTCGAACTTCTTCAGCAGTCGAATTCCTTCAGGAGCCGAACTCCTTTCAGATTTCTTCTTCAATTGAATTTCTTCAGGAGTCAAACTCCTTTCAAACTCCTCCTACAGTCAGATTCCTACATGAGCCAAACTTCTTTCAAACTTTTCTTTTAGATGGATTCCTACAAGCGATCCCATTACTGAACGGTTATAATTATCATTTATTAGGATAGTTACGATTGTCATTTATCAGAACGATTATGATTATCATTTATCAGGATGATTATGATTGGCATTTATCAGGATGATTACGATGGTCATTTATCAAGATAGTTACAACAAGCTCCATCTATAAAAAGAATCTCTTCAGATACATTTTTTCTAAGCTCTCTTTTTCTTCTCGAAACTCTGCCAAACTCTTCTCTAAGTACTCCATTTCTTTTGGCCAGAAAAGCTAACTTGACTGTCGGAGAGTCCTACCAGAGCTACCACTATCGATTCCGAACGAAACTTTATTTTGCAGATCACTGACGGCAACCTTATCTTTCTCGACTCCAGCTTGATCCGACGTCAACCAAATTCTACATCAATACATACATACACATATATATATATATATCTATGTATGTATGTATGTATGTATGTATGTATATATGTATATATATATATATATATATGTATGTATGTATGTATGTATATACATACATATGTTAGATATGTATGCCCTAGAAGTCAGAATTGGCTGACACTTGTTATACACTTCTAAGGATAAAAATTATAATTTTAACTATAAATAATAAAATAAATTATTTTCTATTACAATGTGTATTTAGTATCTGTGATACATCCCTTGAGTTAATGGCAATGATAGTTCTTATTTTTAAGAGTTGAAAATTTAAGACATGAATTTTCATTATTAACTCATAAAATGCTCCTAACCATAGGATCATCATGAGGATGGTGATTAATCCAGAAGGTTGGTGTACAATCACTTCTTCATAGTAGATGAGTCTTGACTCTACGATATAGAGACATCAGAGCGAGAGTACAGATACTCATTAGAGAATGAGGGCACTAAGATTGAGCATCTCGAGCAGTCATTAGGAAGTCTACCTTCTCATCGATGACTGGCTCGAAGCTATAATTGTGTGTCTGATTTTTTGATTTGAGGTGCATCGGTAGTTCACCTTGAGGATGTTATAGTTTGACTACACCATGACTCGATCTTCTAGCCATTCAAAATTCTAAGATGTATGTTGGCTATAGCATGTTCATTGTAGGAATTGGATTGCACCAATAGAGAATCTATCTATCTTGGTAGATGAGGAATAGCCCTATGATGATCATGAGAATTAAGTCCATAAGCCTATGGCCATGGTAGAGTGAAATAATAGAAAGAGTTTCTATTAAGGTTTTCACATTAGACTTGAATTGAATGATCAATCATATGATGGATATTAGTGTTTGACGAGATTACCTTAACCCTAATCCAGTCGGAGCTCAAGATAGAAGAACTTAATCACAATGATAACTGCACTGAGAGGTTCATTCTCAGTTCTGATGGATTGCCACTATATGCTGCTAGGTGTCACTAGTGAATTTTAAGAGCAATTAGAATGACTTAGATGATCAATCATACTAGTTGTTTGAATTAAAAAAATTCTGATCCATTAAAAGGTATTTTGATGATATCGATGATAGAGATCGCGATATATCTCATTATCATATGGAACTGAATCTAACTGGATCATACAAATAAGAGTTTCGATCTGGATATCATCAATTGGACTAATCCAATTTAATTAATTTGAATTAGATTTAATTAGGTTCAAAAAAATCATGCTAGCACATGATTGAGCCTAATGTTCTTCTTTAATTATCATTAAAATTTATCTCGATTGAGTCAAATGTGTCTGGGCTCAGTCAGGTATCTTTATTTGGTCTGACTGGAGCTTGTCCAAATCAAAAAAGGATTATCTTAATTTATGAGATAAATTTAAGACAATACCTACTATTTTTCATCATTTGCTAAATCTTATTTCGGACATTTAGTCAAATGTCGATCTTCGACACTTAGACATCTGCCCATGTATCAAGCCATCATAGGAGAGATTTTTTCGATCAGTCCACCTGCTAAAAAGTAGATGGATAAGGGGTGCACACCTCCTTAGGCATGCGCCCATGGATAAAGCATCTGGAGTCTCGTACAGATGGAACTTTAGTTGCTTCGAGGATTCTACTTGAATGGCACCTAGAAGACTACTTTAATCCAGTCTTGCCGACATCTAAGGATGACTCAGAGGGGCTCTCATCTAATTAGATCAGATGACGTCATTCCACCAATCAGATTTAGATTTGATTGCATAGAAAATCATGATTGATCGGGATGATGTGGCACTGCATGGCGCAATAGGGTCTATAAAAACCCTATCTGTACCAAGATCAAAGATGCTTGATCCATTCCCCATGCCATAAGGCTGCCCTTCTTCCTCCTCCATGCCATCTTCAGGTGTTCTCTCTCCTATCCACACCCAAAAATTTTTGGACACAAGTTTGGTGCGATCCAAGCAAGAGAAAGGCGACAGGAAAAGGAAGAAGACAGCACCACTGCAAGAGACAACTCACATCTTTAAAAAAAATTTTGAAGATCTTTAAAATCAGATCTAGATCTATTTTTTGGAGAAGTGATAAAGAAGAAGAAGATCTTTAGATTCTATCCGAGTGGATATCGATAGAGATCAGGCACTTGCGTGGCTAGATCCAGAACCTCAGACAGACATCAGGATCATCACAGGATAATCAGATTATCCATAATAAGATAAAATTAAATTAAATTTAATTTATTTTTTATTTTATTTTATTTTATTAGATCAATAATATCATATTTAAAAAATTTCAGATCTAATCTGGATCCAAATTTTTTTTTTTGAAATATCTCTCTTGATCCAATCAGATCTAAACAAACCTAATCCGAAAAACTAGGTTTTCTTTCAACATATGTATGCATTTATGTGTGTGTATATATATATATGTATGTATGTATGTATGTATGTATGTATGTATGTATGTATATGTATATATATACATGTATATATGTATATATATATATACATATACATGTATATATGTATATACATATACATATATATGTATATGTATATATATATTATATATATAGGTAGACTAGGCTCCAGTCGATCGGATCCCAGTTCATATTCGATTAGATCCCTGACTATTGGATCAGCATGTATCTCTGAAAATAGGCACTTGAAAAGATGCGCCTTCAGACTGACAAAAACACATGCACGACTATGCCTGAAAAAAAGAAAAAACTTGAAGGTTCCTTCAGTTTTTTTTTCAGGCGATGCCTATTTTTTTTTTCAATTTTTTTTCAACCCTAAAGGCACCTTCAGGGCTGAAAAAAATTGAAAAAAAATAGGTACCTTAAAAAAAATTTTTTTTTTTTAGGTGGTGCCTTTTTTCAACTCTGCTGGCACCTTCAGGCCTGAAAAAAGCACTTCAGGGCTAACAAAAATAGGAGCCTTCAGCGCTTGAAAAAAAATAACATCATCTTCAATTTTTTTGTCAGCCGTAGGTGCACGTCTATTTTTCTCAGCCTGAAGACGCATCTTTTCAGACATCTATTTTGGAGATGGGTGCTGATCCAAAGGTCGGGGATCCGACCGTCGATCAATCAAAGCCCAATCTATCTATCTATATATGTATGTATGTATGTATGTATGTATGTATGTATATGTATATCTATATATGTATATGTGTGTATGTGTCTATATGTATATGTACGTACGTACGTACGTACGTATGTATGTATATGTATATATATGAAGGGAAATGCAGATTTTTCGGACTAGGTTCGTTCGGATCTGATTGGATCAAGAGATATATTTTAAAATTTTTTTTTTGATCCAAATTAGATCTAGAATATTTCAGATCTAATTCTTATTATTCTAATAATTAAAATAAAATTTAGATAAATTAAATTAAATTTAATTTATCTTGATGTAGGATAATCCTATTACCCGTTGATGATACTGTAAGCAGCGGAAGGTTTTGGATCTAGCCATGCAAGTGCCTGGCCTCTATCGATGTCCACTTAAGCTAGATCTGGAGATCCTCTTCTTCTCTATCACGTCTTCAAAAATCATATCAGAATCTGATTTGGAGGATCTTCAAAACACCTTTTGAAGATCAGCAGTTGTCCTTTGTAACAGTATAGCCTTCTAGCTTTTTGTCACTTTTCTCTCGCCTGGATTGCACCAATTGAAATCCCAAAACTATTTTAAGCATGGAGAGGAGAGGAAGAAGATGGGCTTGGCATGGAGGAGGGGAGAGAGGTAGCCCTTGGGTGTGGGAATTGTATTCTCTCTTTGAGTTGGGCGCAGGGTCTTATTTATAGACTATGCGTGATCCAACTCCTCTTCTTCCTAACAAATCACAACTCTTTATAAAATCAGATCTAAATCTGATTGATGGAAATAGAGTCCCTTGGATTCATCCTTAGATGGCGCCTAAGACCAGTCAAAGTTGGTTCTTAGGAGGAGTCTAATTGGAATCCAAAAAGAAGATGGAGTTCCTATCCAACAGGGACTCCTAGGTGCCTCCTACTTGGGTGGCGTGTGCCCTCTTCCTTGCCAGCTTCTGACAGGGGGATAAGCCCCCACCAGCTCTCCAATAGGTGCATGACACGTGGACAGAAGTCAAAGTATCAATGGTCAATATTTGACCAGTCAAAGGTTAACTTTTGACCAAAGTCAAAGGATGAGAAATGGCAGGTGACCAAAAATGGCAGGTATTGTCTTACAAAATAAGACAACCTTTTTCTGATCTGGACAGGCTCCAGTCAGACCAAGTGAAGGCCTCTGATCGAGCACAAACTCCTTTGGCTCAGTTAGGACAACTATTTATGATAGTAAAAGAAGAACGTTAGGTTCAATCGAGTGCTAGCACGATTTTCTTGAACCTAATTGAATCTCATTCAGATCAATTGAACTGGATCAGTTCAATTGATGATCACCAGATTCAAACCCTTGTTTGTGTGATCCAGTTAGGTTCAGTTCTGTATGGTAATGGGATATGTCATGATCTCTATCATCGACATCATCGAAACTCCTTTCGATGGATCAGAACTCTTCTGATTCGAACAGCTAGAATGATCGATCATCTAAATCATTCTAATTGCTCCCAAAATCCACCAGTGACACCTAGCAGTATATGGTGGCAACCCATCAGAGCTGAATGCGAACCTCTTGGTGCAGCTACCTGTGTGATTAAGTTCTTCTATCTTGAGCCCCGATCAGATTAGGGTTAAGGTGAACTCGTCAAACCCTAGTCTCTGTCATATGATGTAATCATTCGATTCAAGTCCAATGTGAAAATCTAAATAGAAACTCTTTCTATTATTTCACTCTACCATGGCCATGGGACTTCTGGACTTGATTCTCATGATCATCATAGGGCTGCTCTCTCTACCACCGAGGTAGATAGATTCCATCTTGATGCAATCCAGTTCCTACAATGAACATGCTATAGCCAACATACACCTCAGGATTTCGATATGGCTAGGAGACCGAGTTAATGGTGTAGTCAAACTATAACACCCTCAAGGTGAACTGCCGATGCACCTCAGGTCAAAG
Organism: Cocos nucifera; assembly: GCA_006176705.1. Classification (NCBI taxonomy): domain Eukaryota; kingdom Viridiplantae; phylum Streptophyta; class Magnoliopsida; order Arecales; family Arecaceae; genus Cocos; species Cocos nucifera. The sequence goes on along the minus strand of QRFJ01000033.1, from coordinate 2,015,489 downwards.
AACCAGACACACCACTGCAGCATCGAGTCAGTCATTGACGAGAAGGTAGACTTCCTAATGACTACTCGAGGTGGTCACGCTCAGTGCCCTCGTTCTCTAACGAGTATCTGTACTCTCGCTCCGGTGTCTCCACACCATAGACTCAAGACTCATCTACTAAAGAGAAGCGATTGTACACCAACCTTCCGGATCAATCACCATCCTCGTGATGATCCTATGGTCGGAAGCATTTTATGAGTTAATAATGATTATTCATGTCTTAAATTTTCAACTCTTGAAAATATGAATTATCATTACCATTAACTCAAAGGATGTATCACAGACACTAAATACACATATGTGATAGAAAATAATACCCATTTTATTGATTATAGTCAAAATTATAATTTTGCCCCTAGAAGTGTATTACAAGTGTCAGCCAATTCTGGCTTCTAGGGCACATATATCTAACAATCTCCCACTTGTCCTAAAGCCAATTGGCTACAAGTCTAAGTCCCATCTTCTCAAGGTGGGCTTCGATCTTCTGCTGGCCCAACGGCTTTGTAAGTGGGTCTGCCACATTATTTGCGGAATTGACTCTCTTGACCTCGACGTAACCCTTCTCGAGGTAATCGCGGATGAGGTGGTATCGCCGCTCAATGTGCTTGGATTTTTGGTGAGACCTCGGCTCCTTAGCAAGGGCTATGGCGCCATTGTTGTCGCAGTATAGAGGAATGGCATCTGATGGCATTACTCCAATTTCTGCAGCAAACTTCTTGTACCAGAATGCTTCCTTCGCAGCCTCTGATGCAGCGATATATTCTGCTTCCATGGTGGAATCTGCTATCACGATTTGCTTGAAACTCTTCCAGCTGACAGCACCACCATTGCACACAAACAGACTCCCAGATGTCGACTTTCGATCATCTACATCGGACATGAAATCCGAGTCTGTGTATCCCTGGACTTGGAGTTCTCCGTTACCAAAGACCAACATCATATCCTTAGTTCTTCTCAAGTACTTAAGGATACATTTCACAGAAGTCCAGTGTTCTTCACCTGGATTTGACTGATATCTGCTTGTGACACTCACAGCATGGGCTATATCAGGTCGTGTACATAGCATGGCATACATGAGGCTCCCTATTGCAGAAGCATAAGGGATCTTGCTCATGCGTTCTATTTCCTCAGGTGTGCTAGGGCACATCTTCTTGGAAAGATGAATACCATGTCTGAAGGGTATTAATCCCCTCTTAGAGTTTTTCATACTAAACCTCTTTAGTACTTTCTCTATGTACATCTTCTGTGAAAGTCCTAGCATCCTATTCGGTCTATCCCTATAGACCTTAATTCCTAGAATAAAGGATGCTTCACCTAGGTCTTTCATGGAGAATTCCTTGGACAACCATATTTTGACTGTCGTCAACATGGGAATATCATTCCCAATAAGGAGGATGTCATCCACGTACAATACGAGGAAGACAACAGCGCTCCCACTGACCTTTTTGAAGACACACGGTTCCTCTTCATTTTTGATGAAACCAAACTATTTTGATCACATCATTGAAACGAGTGTTCCAGCTCCGAGATGCTTGCTTAAGTCCATATATGGACCTTTGCAGCTTGCAAACCTTGTGATCAGTATCACTGGATGTGAAACCTAGCGGCTGTTCCATATAGATATCTTCCTCAAGATATCCATTTAAGAATGCCGTTTTCACGTCCATTTGCCATATTTCATAATCGAAATAGGCTGCAACGGCAAGCAATGTGCGGATGGATTTTAGCATAGCCACTGGGAAAAGGTATCCTGATAGTCAATGCCTTCGCATTGACTATAACCTTTTGCCACTAGTCTAGCCTTGAATGTCTCCACATTCCCATCTGCACCAATCTTTCTCTTGAAGATCCATTTACACCCAATAGGTACTATACCTTCTGGTGGATCTACCAAGGTCCAGACTTGGTTTGAGTGCATCGAGTCAATTTCTGACTGCATTGCCTCTAGCCATTTCTCGGAGTCGATATCTGATATCGCCTCGTTGTAGGTTTTGGGATCATCACCATGAGCACCATTACCTACGAGGAACATTTTCTCTACATCCTCTGAAATAATACCTAAGTATCTTTCAGGGGATGGGAAAACTCTTTCCGATCTACGAGGTGGAGGAGGTAGTGTTCTTATTGGCTCAACCTGATTTGGTTCCAATTGGTCCTTAGCTCGTTGTACTTGTGAGACTTTCTCATCAAGCTTAATCTGCTTTCCAATGCCGCTATCTTGAATAAACTATTTTTCAAGAAAGATGGCATGTCGACTCACAATCACATTGTGGTCTTCTGGAATGTAGAAATAGTATCCTAATGACTCTTTAGGATATCCTATGAATCGAGCTCTGAAGGACCTAAACTCTAACTTGTCCGCTTGTTGTCTTTTGACATGAGCCGGACAACCCCAAATTCTGAGATGACTCAGACTTGGTTTCTTACCGTGCCATATCTCATACGGTGTGGTAGGAACGGATTTTAGAGGGAAACCCTATTCAGTAGATAAATTGAAGTTAACAATGAGTGTCCCCAAAGAAAATCAGGGGAGGTCTGTGAAGCTCATCATGGATCGGACCATATCCAATAGAGTCCGATTTCTCCATTCTGAAACCCCGTTGAGTTGAGGTGTTCCTGGTGGAGTCCATTGAGAGACTATGCCATTTTTCTTGAGATAGTCTAGGAATTTTCCGGCTAAGGTATTCACCTCCTCGATCTGATCGAAGAACCTTAATGGGATTTTTCTAGTTTATTTTTCTACTTCATGTCTGAATTCTTTGAACTTTTCAAAAGCTTCAGACTTGTGTCTCATAAGATACACATACCCATACCTAGACAGATCATCGGATAAAGGTAATGAAGTAGACAAAATTGCCTCTAGCCGGCACATCAAATGGGCCGCACACATCAGTATGTACTAGGGCAAGGAGATCTGTGGCCCTTTCCCCATGTCCAACAAAAGGGAGTTTAGTCATTTTGCCTTGAAGACAAGATTCACAAGTTGGATATGACTCGAAAGTCAATGGACTCAATAGCCCATTTTTCTCCAATTTGTTGATCCTATCTTCTGCTATATGACCTAATCTCAGGTGCCATAGATATCTATCATTTGGACTATCCCTAGGTCGTTTGGCATTCACGTTTTGCTCGATAGTTAGAACAGGTACATCAATATGTAGCTGATAAAGATCATTAATAAGAAAACCATTTGCAATTTTATTTCTTTCATAAAGAATGTTACAATGGTCCTTAAAGAAGGTAATCACATAGCCTTCTTAGTGCTAAGCATGAAACAGAAATCAAATTCCTGCTAGCTGCAGGCACATAATAACAGTCTTTCAAAACTAAGTCTAAACCAGATGGTAATCGAAGAGGATATGTTCCCACGGCTACTGCAGCAACTCTTGCTCCATTATCGATGCGTAGGATCATGTCTCCATCCCTCAGCCTCCTGCTATCCTCAAGACCCTGCATGGAAGTGCACAGATGAGCACTAGAACCAGAGTCAAGCACCCAACTGGATGCAGAAGAAACCGTAAGGTTAGACTCAATAACGAGCATACCTCCAGAAGGACCTTCCTTCTTGTTCTTCAGGGTGGCCAGGTAAGTAGGGCAGTTCCGCTTCCAATGGCCGTCGCTGTTGCAATGAAAATACTTTTCTTTGACATCGGCCTTTTTCTTCGGATTCTGCCTTCTTCTTCTTTGCTCCTTCCACCTTCTGCTTTTTTCGCAGACTTTTTTTTCTTTTCATAAGACTTTCTTTTGGAAGAAGTCCGTTCCATAGCAAGAACTGAGCCTTTAGAACCTTTCATAGAAAGCTCAGCGGTGACCAGCATATTCATTAATTCGGCCAAGGAATTTTGAAGTTTATGCATGTGGTAATTCATGATGAATTGCCCATATGCATCAGTCAAGGATTGCAGAATAATATCATTCTGCAGATCCAAGTCTAACTTCACACCGAGCTTCTCAAGCTCTTCCATGTCCTTGATCATCATCAGACAGTGATCTTGGACTGACTGCCCATCACGCATCTTAGCCTTAAAAAGTCATTTCGTGACTTGATACTTGGCTGCGCGACTCTGTTCACCAAACATCTCCTTGCAGGTGAGCCAACATTTGGCGAGCAGTCCCGATATCTTCATGTTGGCGCTGGAGCTCATCAGACATCGAGCCCAACATGTAATATCTGGCCTTATTATCTTCGTCTATCCATTTTTCAGAGATGCTCTCTGTTCAGTGGATGGACGGGCTGGTAAGGTGGGAGGGTCCTGGTCCAATACATGGGTTAACTTCTCAGAACCCAAAATAATTTTGTAGTTCCTGAGCCAATCTTTATAATTGGGTCCGGTCAGTCTATGTGTGTCCTAGGATACGTGCTAATGGGTTGGACGCAGACATTTTTCTGTAGAGAGTCAAAGATTCTAGTTAGATACTGTAATTATGACTTGACCAATTTATTTAGAGATTTTATTTTTAAACAAATTAGCTCCCACTATTTTCTCGGATCCCTACACTCCCTCTGTAGAGATGCGAAAATCTCCATGATTAATGATTTCTAGTGGGTGGTGCGGTCTCACCAACTGACTCATCACCTCACCTAACAGTTATTGGTGATGGGTTAGCCAATGAGTGAACAACTCTTGTTCAATGATTCTCTAATCATGGTGCACCCAAACTTGGTCTCTAATTCATGAATCTCACCGTATCCGAAATATTGATCCACTCCTTAGTTAAGTCAGACCCACCATTTGCATAGACTGGATTCCTAATTGAGTCTCTCACCGTATCCAAAATATTGAGCCCAACTCATCCTCCAGCCCATAGCATCCAATGCCTAATAGACATGGTTGCATCTTCCCGGTGCAACTGAGCCACTGTATCCAGCCGAGAACAATCAACCCCGAGAAGGGCCCGCACATCTACAATGGTGGAAGACCTCAGACTTAATCTTTTCTTAGGGAGAATTGATTCAGGTCTCATTAAACTAGACTTGTCATAGTCATAACAATTATGACTAACCTAGTGGCATGGGTTAGCTCGGATTATTGACCACCTCAGATCAGAACTGTGTCAATAGATATGGCCAGGTAAGTGAGACCGGTGGAAGGGATATGCCATTAACTCGTACAAGAATGCATTCAGGTCGAGTAGCTTCCCAATTAAAAATCAGTCGGATCGTATGTGCCAAACTTACCTTAGACACCAAATTATTGAGTCAGAACCAATTGGGTTAGCCTACAATCCAGACTCTAACCTCTGAGCCTAATTAGGTCTTGCTTGATCGTGACTCGATCTTGACCCAGACTTAATCCTATTAGGCTGGTCAATTTAAGCATTGTTGATCCCATCTAACCAACTCTTGATTCGGTTTGATCAACCGCTTAGACCTAATTGAGCTACCCAAGCCCGAACCCAGTATTATGAATATGTCTTAGATCTAAAAAATTCTTAATTTTAGACCTAATTAATATTTCATAATCTTAATTTTTAATTAAGTAGGGTTCATAAATAAAATATGCATAATAAATCCTAGGGTTTCAGGATCTAGGGTTTTGCAGAAAGTAAGTTTTGGGTTTCTGATTAAGGACGAACGCAGCACCCCTACACGTCATAAGAACACCCCATCGGATGGAAGGAGAGGGCCTTTAAATCCTTCTTCGTTCTTATGACCGGACGGCCAAGAGGAATGCCTTAATCAGGAACATGTAATACTACAAAATAGTTTTAGATCTATATCATATATCTCATATACAAATTAGATCTAATCATGGCATATTTTGCATACATCTCATGTATCGAATCATGCATATTTTTAGATCTAAATTATCTCATAATAATCTAAAAAATTAGATTTAAATTGATCTTATCAAAATAAATTCTAATCTAGATAACTATGTAGAACTATTCTACAACTAGTCTAGACATGCATCAATCATATCTCATATGATGTTTAAAATTAAATAATTTTTATTTACTATTTTTTAGATGTTATTATAATAATTATAATATCAAAAAATAGTAAATAAATAGATCTAAAATATGATTAATCAAATTAAATTAAAAACATGCAAGACTATTCTATAGAACTATTCTATTTTAGAACTAGTCATGCATATTTTCTAATCTTAGATCCAAATCATTTAATTTTAATTTTTTTGTTTTTTTTTATTTTAGATCTGATCACATCTCATGTGACATCTAAAATTACTTATTTTTTAATTAAAATAAATTTAAAATTAGATCTAAATACTTTTAGAACCTTGGCTCTGATACCAGTTGAAAGAAAATCCTGATTTTCTCGGACCAGGTTCGTTCAGATCTGATCAGATCAAGAGATATATTTTCAAAAATTTTTTTCTTTGATTCAAATCAGATCTAGAATATTTCAGATCTGATTCTTATTATTTTAATAAATAAATATAAATCTAAAATAAATTAAATCAAATTTAATTTATCTTGATGTGGGATAATCCTATTACCCTGTTGATGATCCTGTAAGCAGCGGAAGGTTCTGGATCTAGCCACGCAAGTGCCTGGACCTCTATCAGTATCCACTCGGCTGGATCTGGAGATCCTCTTCTTCTCTATCACGTCTCCAAAAATTAGATCTGGATCTGATCTGGAGGATCTTCAAAACTCTTTTGAAGATCAGCAGTTGTCCTTTGCAGCAGCGCAGCCTTCTCTAGCTTTCTATCGCCTTTCTCTCATCTGGATCGCACCAACCTGAAATCCAAAACCATTTTGGACATGGAGAGGAGAGGGAGAAGGATGGGCTTGGCATGGAGGAGGAGAGGAGAGGCAGCCCTTGGGGCGTGGAAATTGTATTCTCTCTTTGAGTTGGGCGCAGGGTCTTATTTATAGACTAAGCGTGATCCAACTCCTCTTCTTTCCCAACCAATCACAACTCTTTGTGAAATCAGATCTAAATCTGATTGG
>QRFJ01000033.1:1887385-2007529 GCA_006176705.1 Cocos nucifera | reverse complement strand
GGATTATTGACAATCTTAAATCAAAATTGAGTCAATAGATATGGCCAGGTAAGTGAGACCGATGGAAGGGATATGCCATTAACTCGTACAAAAATGCATTCAGGTTGAGTAGCTCCCAATTAAAAATCAGTCGATCGTATGTGTCAAACTTACCTTAGACACCAAATTATTGAGTCAGAACCAATTGGATTAGCCTACAATCCAGACTTTAACCTCTGAGCCTAATTAGGTCTTGCTTGATCATGACTCGATCTTGACCCAGACTTAATCCTATTAGGCTGATCAATTTAAGCATTGTTGATCCCATCTAACCAACTCTTGATTCGGTTTGATCAAACCGCTTAGACCTAATTGAGCTATCAAGATCCGAACCCAGTATTATGAATATGTCTTAGATCTAAAATTCTTAATTTTAGACATAATTAATATTTCATAATCTTAATTTTTAATTAAGTAAGATTCATAAATAAAATATGCATAATAAATCCTAGGATTTTAGGATCTAGGGTTTTGTAGAAAGTAAGTTTTGGACAGCACCCCTACACGTCATAAGAACACCCCATCGAATGAAAGGAGAGGATCTTTAAATCCTTCTTCGTTCTTATGACCAGACGGCTAAGAGGAATGCCTTAATCAGGAACATGTAATACTACAAAATAGTTTTAGATCTATATCATATATCTCATATATAAATTAGATCTAATCATGACATATTTTGCATACATCTCATGTATCGAATCATGCATATTTTTAGATCTAAATTATTTTATAATAATCTAAAAAATTAGATTTAAATTGATCTTATCAAAATAAACTCTAATCTAGATAACTATGTAGAACTATTCTACAATTAGTCTAGACATACATCAATCATATCTCATATGATGTTTAAAAGTTAAATAATTTTTATTTACTATTTTTTAGATATTATTATAATAATTATAATATTAAAAAATAATAAATAAATAGATCTAAAATATGATTAAATTAAATTAAATTATAAACATACAAGACTATTCTATAGAACTATTCTATTTTAGAACTAGTCATGCATATTTTCTAATCTTAGATCCAAATTATTTAATTTTAATTTTTTTAATTTTAGATCTGATCACATCTCATGTGATATCTAAAATTACTTATTTTTTAATTAGAATAAATTTAAAAATTAGATCTAAATACTTTAGAACCTTGGCTCTGATACCAGTTGAAAGAAAATCCAGATTTTCTGGACCAAGTTCGTTCGGATGTGATTGGATCAAGAGATATATTTCAAAAATTTTTTTCTTTGATTCAAATCAGATATAGAATATTTCAAATTTGATTCTTATTATTCTAATAATTAAAATAAAATCTAAATAAATTAAATTTAATTTAATTTATCTTGATGTAGGATAATCCTATTATCTGTTGATGATCCTATAAGCAGCAAAAGATTCTGGATCTAGCTACACAAGTGCCTGACCTCTATCAGTATCTACTCGAGCTGGATCTGGAGATTTTCTTCTTTTCTATCACGTCTCCAAAAATTAGATCTGAATCTGATTTGGAGGATCTTCAAAACATCTTTTGAAGATCAGCATTTGTCCTTTGCAGCAGCGCAGCCTTCTAGCTTTCTATCGTCTTTCTCTCATCTGGATCGCACCAACTGAAATCCCAAAACCATTTTGGGCATGAAGAGGAGAGGGAGAAGATGGGCTTGGCATGGAGGAGGGAAGAGAGGCAGCCCTTGGGCGTGGAAATTGTATTCTCTCTTTGAGTTGGGCGCAGGATCTTATTTATAGACTATGCATGATCCAACTCCTCTTCTTTCCAACCAATCACAACTCTTTGTGAAATCAGATCTAAATCTGATTGGTGGAAATAGAATCCCTTGGATTCATCCTTAGATGATGCCTAAGACCAGTCAAAGTTAATTCTTAGGAGGAGTCTAATCGAAATCCAAAAAGGAGATGGAGTTCCTATCCAACAGGGACTCCTGGTGGCGTGCGCCCTTCTCCCTAGCGTGCGCCCTCCTCCTTGCCAGCTTCTGACAGGAGGACAAGCCCCCACCAGCTCTCCAATAGGTGCATGACATGTGGATAGAAGTCAAAATATCAATGGTCAATATTTGACCAGTCAAAGATCAACTTTTAACCAAAGTCAAAGGACGAGAAATGGCAAGTGACCAAAAATGGCAGGTATTGTCTTACAAAATAAGATAACCCTTTTTTGATCTGGACAGGCTCTAGTCAAACCAAGTGAAGACCTCTGATCGAGCACAAACTCCTTTGACTCAGTTAGGACAATCATTTATGATAGTAAAAAAAGAACGTTAGGTTCAATTGAGTGCTAACACGATTTTCTTGAACCTAATTGAATCTCATTCACATCAATTGGACTGGATCAGTTCAATTGATGATCACTAGATTCAAACCCTTATTTGTGTGATCCAGTTAGGTTCAATTCTGTATGGTAATGAGATATGTCATGATCTCTATCATCAACATCATCGAAACTCCTTTCGATGGATCAAAACTCTTCTGATTCGAACAGCTAGAATGATCGATCATCCAAATCATTCTAATTGCTCCCAAAATACCAGTGACACCTAGCAGTATATGGTGGCAACCCATCAGAGCTGAATGCGAACCTCTTGGTATAGCTATCTATATGATTAAGTTCTTCTATCTTGAGCCCCAATCAGATTAGGACTAAGGTGAACTCGTCAAACTCTAGTTTCTGTCATATGATGTAATCATTCGATTCAGGTCCGATGTGAAAATCTAAATAGAAACTCTTTCTATTATTTCACTCTACCATGGTCATGGACTTCTGGACTTGATTCTTATGATCATCATAGGGCTGCTCCTCTACCACCGAGTTAGATAGATTCCATCTTGATGCAATCCAGTTTCTACAATGAACATGCTATAGCCAACATACACCTCAGGATTTCGAATGGCTAGGAGATCGAGTTATGGTGTAGTCAAACTATAACACCCTCAAGGTGAACTGCCTCAGGTCAAAGAATCAGATACACCACAACAGCATCGAATCAGTCATTGACGAGAAGGTAGACTTTCTAATGACTACTCGAGGTGGTCACACTCAGTGCCCTCGTTCTCTAACGAGTACCTATACTCTCGCTCCGGTGTCTCCACACCATAGACTTAAGACTCATCTACTAAAGAGAAGCGATTATACATCAACCTTCCGGATCAATCACCATCCTTATGATGATCCTATGGTCGGAAGCATTTTATGAGTTAATAAAGATTATTCATGTCTTAAATTTTCAACTCTTGAAAATATGAATTATCATTATCATTAACTCAAAAGATGTATCACAGACACTAAATACATATATATGATAAAAAATAATCCATTTTATTGATTATAGTTAAAATTATAATTTTGCCCCTAGAAGCGTATTACAAATGTCAGCTAATTCTGGCTTCTAGGGCATATATATCTAATAATATATACATACATATACATACATACATACATGCATATATGTATGTATGTATGTATGTATATGTATATACATATATACATTCATATATATAGAGATAGACTAGGCTCCGCTCGATCGGATTTCAGTCCATATTCGATTGGATTTCTGATTGTTCGATCGGTGCGGATCTCCAAAAATAGGCTCATGTAAAGGTGTGCCTGTGCTTGGAAAAAAATTCTTAAAAAAAATAGGCTTGCTTGAAAAAAAAACCTATAAAAAAAAAGGGTCAGCTTGAAGAAAAAGCTCATAAAAAAAATAGAGAGAGAAAGAGGCGCTTGAAGGCGCATTTTAATTTTTAAGCATAGGCATTTTTTTTCAGTAGGCCTATTTTTTTTCTGATTTTTTTTCAGGTGCAGGCGCGCCTCTATTTTTATTCAGCAGGTGCATCTTTTCATGTACCTAATTTCGAAAATGCACGTTGATCAAACGATCGGAGATCCGACCGGATATGAACTGAAATTCGATCGAGCAGAGTTCAGTCTACCTCCATATATATATATATATATATATATATATATATATATATATATATATATATATATATATATATATATATATATATGTATGTATGTATGTATGTATGTATGTATTTATGCATGCATGTATGTATGTGTATATATACATACATACACACACACATACTTTGGAAATGCATTTATACCGCATTTATGGTATATGTTTTGCAATGGCAAATAATATATAGTATTTGACAATGCATTTTTGCCATATTTATCTACTTTAAGAATGCATTTATATTTACACCACATTTATGTTATATGCTTTAAAAGGATAAATAGTATTTAATAAATATTAAATAATATTTAAAAATGCTTTTATGCCATATTTGTTTATGATATATGCTTTGGAATGTTTATATATGTTGTATGCATTCAATAAATTATCTAATAAATATGAAGGTTAATTTTTTTTGTATATAGACATGTATCAATAGAGCTGGAATTTTGTTTTGTTTTGTTTTGTATCTTTGGGATATTTTGGGTGATAAAACAAGATGCTGGTGCTTTTATTTGCAAAGGATGATTTTTCTTGGTGATTTTGATCGTCATGATTTTTGCCTTTTCAGGTTTCACAAGAACAGCTCGTGGTCAATGATAACGCTTCGCTTATATGTTATGTTTAGGTCCATCTTAATTAGGGAGGCATATCTACCTAGAAGTTTTTTTTTTTGGTACACATCTCTTCCTAGAAGTTGTTCGTATATATGTACTTTCCTATGGCTCTAAAAAATGAGGTCAGTGTTAGTTTTTATTATTTATTTGGCAATGATTTAGTAATTGCAGGTCTTTTTTTAGATGTGTTTTATTGAAATCTACTAATATCTAAAAAATGGTGCTAGCTTTGTGGTTAAACATTAGTATTTTATGCTTAAAAAAATAATTAGCCATAATTTAATATAAATTTACTTCATTTCTTAATTCGAAAAGGATTTCATCTATGTGACAAGTTGGGAGGGAGTATATAGACTCATTCTATTACATAGTTAATTGCTTTTACTAATGACTAGGTATATCCCTATAGTATAAGCCAGCAAAAATGGGAAATGAATGAAATTTTGAAATGGGTTATATTTCTTTGCATTATGAAATATGTAGGAAAGAAGGTTATGGCACATAAGAAACAAATATAGGATGGCCCCTTGATGACGTTTGGGATAAGCAAAGCGAATGTTATTAAATTTTCTATTAGACTTTTCGATCCTAATAATTATCAATTTTCTTTTAAAATTACTATATTTGGATAATGGGATCATCCTTCTTGGTGATGTGTTTTATATAACACTCTGGTGTGAACATAACTTTGATTTATACAGGTGGTTAGAGATGTGAATAAGTTAGCTAATTATTGAACTCGAGGATAGGTTGATGCAGGTGGTTGAATTTGCTATCAGTTTAAAAAATTTGAGTCCAAGGTTGATCCAGTTAATTTAGGTTCTATTAAGTTAGATTTAAAAAAAAATTTTCTAGCCTTTCCAAATAAAGTTGGGTTGACAATTATATCAAATATAAATTTCAATATATCTGTGCACAAATCATAACAAATATTTGCAGATTGAGCTACTTAAATTTTGTTGCAAGCACATATTCTATATTTATCCAAAAAAATATATATTCTAGATTCTGTACCGATTCTTGGATCATACTAGAGTGAAAATATAATAATATTAGAATCATTCTTTTGTTCATGTACCAATCATTCTTTTTATGTTAATAAAATATTAGTCTATTGATTTTTATTAACCTTAATAAAATATTTATTGATAAAATAAGTATTTTATTTATATATCTATAAAAATATATTATTTTTAAAATAATTATATAATTAATAAAAGAATAATATGTTAAAGATGATATATTTTTTAAAATAAAAGGGATATTCCGTGCATTGTGCAGGCTTTATGCTAGTCATTTATTAATCTAGGAGAAGTTTGTAATGACTTTAACATGTCCTGGCCTCTCTCTGGTGGATGGTTGAACCTGGTTGGTTGGTTGTCCTGGGAAATCCATGTGAGGTTTGCTTGTGTGCATATGCCCTGAGAAATCCATGGTCGAACCTGGTCGATTTCATCTAGCTAGGTTTCAGTAGCCATGATCGATCTGCCATGGTTTGCTTGGATGCGCAGCCAAGGTGTGCATGGCCTCGTACAACCCACATGGGCGGGAGTACTTTACGTTTTTTTTTGTCGCGGTGTGCGGCTGAAGTCTCAACTCTCGACTTCCAGAAAAGCAAGGCAGGTGCTCGTGTCCCACCGGGAACTTTCGGTTCAATTTCACAGGCTGATATTAGTCAATCTTGCACCACGCGATCACATCTATATTTATAGCACTCTCAAAGAGTTGCCGGGATGATGCGGTGCCAGCAGCGTATTACATTTTCAAACCTTAGAATTTTCTGGCCTAGAAATTTTAGCATGTGCAATTCCTGAACCTGAGCCGAGACATGCAGCTCTAAAACGCTCCAGAGAGCCAGGCGTTTTTTCTGCTGTTTTTTTTTTTAAAATTTTTTTTAATAAAATAATTTTTTTAGCATCATGTCCACTAGGATGGACAAGAAACTGTCATTTGTTGATGTCTGTGTGTATATATGATGAATCTCGATAAGATTGATCGGATTTGAATTTAGATTCGCTCATATCAAAACTAGGCAATATGAGTCCTACATCGATGATCTAAGCTATTGAATATTTTCTACTACTTCAAAATTGCTTGTACAATAAAAATCATATGATTTGAAGACTTCTAGTCTATACATCAAATGAATAAAAGATACATCTAATTTAATTTTATTTAGACTGTTCAATTTTTGACTATTTAATACAAAAATTAGTCTTCAAATTATATAATTTTTTTATGTATAAATAATTTTGAAGTAGTAGATCACATTCAACGGTTTGGATCATTGATATAGCATCCTATTATAGAATTTTGATCTAATCGAATCTAAATCCAAATTCAATCGATCTAATTCTAGTCTAGCACGTACGCTCTCTTTCTATATATAGAGAGAGGAAGAGAGAGTTATATATATATATATATCAAGTTTAGTTTGCTGCACTTTTTAGTTAATTCTATTTTTTGTTGGCTAGGTTTGGTTTGCAGCATTTCTTGGTTAGCTACTTTTTGTTCGTTTTATTAGATAAAAATTGGATTCCTTCGGTACTTTGGCACCGCTTAATGTTACATTGCCTGGTAGCTGCCTGTCTCTATTAGTTGTTGATGAAAGATTAGATAGGCGTACTAGTGGTGGCTAGGTGTTTGCTCTCTCTCTCTCTATATATATATCGCGGATCCCGTTTCATACGACGCAGCGTGCTATCAGACAGATCATAGGACTCCGGGGATGGATATATACAGGATTCGTGTGCTCAATTAATTAGTAACTCATATCGCAGCGCAAAAGTATCGCTTTCAGCATCGCTATATATATATATATATATATTCAATATTGTTTAATATAGAAAACTAGGCCACTCCAAAAACAAAGAAAATCCGACAAAATGCCTTCGGGCTGGAGGAGACGCATGCATGTGGGATCGATAGACGAGCCCCGGCCGCTTCTCAACCAACCCAAAAGAAGATTAAGAGGGCACAGGAATCTCCATCTCAACCAGAGCCTACTTTAACGCTGCTCTGATTATTGATTCCTTACGAGCGGCCATTATGATTGTGCAGCTGGCAGGAAGCCTCAATAGAAACCAAAGTGGAGGACCGTGTAAATGCCATGACATGCAGGGAATGTATGAGACATTGAAATTCTCGGCCAGTCATGTTATGCTTTTTTTTTTTTTTGTTACATAAGTTTTATTAGATATCTAATATAGAATTTGATTGACGTTGGATCGAACTGAAATTGAAAAAAAAGAGATCACCATTAGTGACTTACAAAATAAAGTTCTATCCAGAATCGATGGTGGTAGTTTCGGTAGAATCCTCCGACGATCAAGTCAGCTCTTCTGATCAAAAAAATGGAGTGCTCAGGCAAAAATTCAGCAGAATTTTAAAAAAGAGAAGAGAGTTTAGAAAAAATGTATCTGGAGGATCCCTTTTTATAGACGAAGTCTGTAGCAGACTGATAGATGGTAGTCATAACCATCGGTCGTGGGCTGCTCGAAACCACGTAAAATTTATTACGAAGAGAAGTATCATCCGTAGCAGACTAATAATAATAGTCGTAACCGTCCGATAGTAGGGTCGCTTGTAGCAGATTGATAAATGACAGTCATAACCGTCTGGTAGTAGACCGCTCGGAGCCACGTGGAGTTTGTTTTGGAGAGGTATCCGTTGTCATAATGTGCCCATTTGTTGAGATTTAATAGTCGAAGTCTGAAGGAAGCAAGCGTTGGTTGGTAAAGAGTTTTGACATATATCAATTCCAGAGGAGTTTGGACTTCTAAAGAAAATACGGCTAGAGGGGATCATCCGGAAGGAATACTACTTGAATTCTGAAAGTAATCCACTGGAGGAATCCAGATGGAGTTCGACTGATGGAGAAGTCCGAAAGAAGTTTGGCTCTTGGAAGAATCCGACTGAAGGAGACGTCCGGAAGGAGTTCGGCTGTTAGAGAAATTCGACTGAAGGAGACGTCCGATCATCCGGAAGGAATACTACTTAAATTTTGAAAGTAATCCGCTGGAGGAATCCAGATGGAGTTCGACTGATGGAGAAGTCCGAAAGAAGTTTGGCTCTTGGAGGAATCCGACTGAAGGAGAAGTCCGAAAGAAATTCGAATCCTAGAGGAATCCGATTGAAGGAGACGTCCGAAAGGAGTTCGCTTCTGAAGAAATTTGACTGAAGAAGAGTCCGAAAGAAGTTCGGCTCCTGGAGGAATCCGACTGAAGCAGACATCCGGAAGGAGTTCGGCTCCTGAAGGTATTTGACTGAAGGAGAAGTCCGGAAGGAGTTTGGCTCCTGGAGGAATCCGACTGAAGGAGATGTTAGGAAGAAATTCGGCTGTTGAAGGAATCCGACTAAAGGAGAAGTTCGGAAGGAGTTCGACTTTTGGAGAAATTTGACTGAAGGAGAAGTTCGGAAGGAATTTGGCTCCTGGAGGAATCCAACTTAAGGAGACGTCCGAAAAAAGTTCGGCTCCTGGAGGAATCCGATTGAAGGAGAAGTTCGGAAGGAGTTCAGCTCATGGAGGAATTCAATTGAAGGAGACGTCCGAAAGAAGTTCGGCTCCTGAAGAAATCCGACTGAAGGAGAAATCTGGACTGAAGGAGAATTTTCAATCGAAGCTCTTCTATGATTATCAGTTACATTAGGCTACGTATCAGACTGGATTTCGGTGGAAGCGAAGTTTATCCCCAACAATAGTCTCCCTACTTTCGAGTTCGAAATTGAATTCAAAATTTGAAGAAAGGGAGGAAAAAAAGACGACGGTCGAAGTCTCTGAACTCGACCTCAGCTTTCTGAAGGAGGAGGAAGACGACGTGGATGCGGGACCATCTAATGCTGTAGTTGACCTTTTCGATGAGCTCACTTCTGGTCCGTCTGAACCTACCGCAAAGGTGCTCGAATCAGTTCAAAAATCTGAGGCTCATTTTTCTCTCCGTCGTCTTCTTATGAAATGCTTATTGTGGACGTCGAGCTCATTATGGATGTCAGACTTATTGTGGATGTCGAACTAGGACCTCTTCTACAAATTAGGATAAGGTTCTGCCTTTCGCATTTGACGTAGTCAGATTGTCGTGGAAAAACACGTGTAAGAATTCTCCACCGAGCTTCTTTCTTCTCCATGTCTTTGGTCTACGAGGTTTCGACTTTTGCTCATGTTAGAACGAGGCTTTTCTTCTATTCTTATCATGACTTACGGAGGTGTGTTAGGGGCATCGGTAGGGTCTCTCCCTCCATCCTATCTTATATCGACGAGGTCGTCGACTTTGCTTACGTTAGGATGAGGTTCTCCTCCTATTCTTAACATGGTTTATGGGGACGAATTTGGGCCGTTGATAGGGCTTCTCCCCTCACCTCGTCTAAAATGAACGAAGTCTTTGACCGTACTCATGTTAGGATGAAGTTCTCCTATTCCAAACGAATTGTAGGGGCACCTTAGGGCTATTGTCGAAGCCTCTTTCTTCATCTCGTCTAAAATGAACGAGGTCTTTGACTTTGCTCATGTTAGGATGAGGTTCTTCTCCTATTTTTAATGGGCTGTAGGGGTACATTAGGATCATTGTCAGGGTCTCTCCCCTCATCTCATCTAAAATGAATGAGATCTTCGACTTTACTCACGTTAGGACGAGGTTCTCCTTCTGTTCCTAACAGGCTGTAGAGGCACCTTAGGGTCGTTGTCTGGGCCTCTCTCCTCATCTCGTCTAAAATGAACGATGTCTTCGATTTTGCTCACGTTAGGATGAGATTCTTCTCCTATTCCTAACGGGCTGTAGAGACACCTTAGGACCATTGTCAGAGACTCTTCCCTTATCTCGTCTAAAATGAATGAGGCTTTTGACTTTGTTCTTGTTAGGATGAGGTTCTTCTTCTATTTCTAACGGACTGTAGGGGTACCTTAGGGCCGTTGTCAGGACCTCTTCCCTCATCTCGTCTAAAATGAACGAGATCTTCGACTTTGCTCTCGTTAGGATGAGGTTCTCCTCCTGTTCCTAACAGACCATGGGGGCACCTTAGGGCCGTTGTCAGGGCCTCTCCCCTTATCTCGTCTAAAATGAACGAGGTCTTCGACTTTGCTTTTATTAGGACGAGGTTCTCCTCCTATTCCTAACAGGCTATAGGGGTACCTTAGGACCATTTTTAGGGCCTCTTTTCTCATTTCGTCTTAAATGAACGAGGTCTTCAACTTTGCTCATGTTAGAACGAGATTCTCCTCCTATTTCTAGCGGACTGTATTTATCATAAAATTAAGTTCGTGGGGTAGTCCTCCTTTATCATCGATACATAATAAAGATTAGGGTGTTGGAGTAGAAAGATTTCATTGTAATCAAATTATTGATAATACATTCGTAAATTTTTTGAATTTCATGGTTGAGGCAGGTCTGTCCTCTCGAGTTTCTTCAAGTAGTACGTCTTAGGTCGGACGACTTTCGTGATCTCGTAGGGTCCTTCCCAATTTGGGGTAAGCTTTTTCTGACTCTGAGACTAAGAGATAGTAACTCATCGAAGTACTAAGTCCCCCAGAGATAGTGTTGATAATGTCGAGAGACGATCGATCTTCTTGTTGTTCCTCCCTTCTTGATGGTTCTAGCTGCGGTAGTGCCCTCGATCGGTCTTCTTTTGCTTCAGACCAGCATCTGTAGAGCATTGAGAGAGGCGTAGTTGTGAAACCTTCTGGAGGTAGAACTTCGTCGTGCCCTTCTGTTGGGGTTTCTTTGATGACGAGCTCGAGAAGAAGTTCGGACTCGCTTGCACTCGGAGGGAGATTCGTGAGCATGATCGAACTTCATTTGGTCCTCCATCAGCTGTGGGTTTATTAGACTCATCCGCCCGTAGCTCTCCTACGGGTTCCTCATCCTTTAATATGAAGGCTTCTTTTGCTCGGGTATATCCTTCAATCCGAGCTAGGAAATTGGTAAAGTTCCTGGGATACTTCTTCTCTAGGGAGAACAGTAAATCATTCTTCTGAAGGCTA
The DNA here is from genome assembly GCA_006176705.1 of Cocos nucifera. Lineage (NCBI taxonomy): Eukaryota > Viridiplantae > Streptophyta > Magnoliopsida > Arecales > Arecaceae > Cocos > Cocos nucifera. Next base: position 1,995,927 of record QRFJ01000033.1, on the reverse strand, counting down.
TCCTTAAGCATGGCCATTGCAACAGACTGATCCAGATTTCAGACCTCCAATGCAGCAATATTAAATCGGATGACATAAGCTCGGATAGATTCATCCTTCTTCTACTTGATATTCATCAAAAAATTCAAACCTCGGTGTGGACGTCGGTTGCTGATAAAGTGAGCCACAAACTGATGGCTCATTTGATCGAAGAAAATGATGGTACCCGACTTAAGTGCTGAGTACCAATTTCTTACTGCTCCTTTTAAGATAGAGAAAAAGCTCGGCATAAGATGGCATCTGATGTGCCATGAAGCAGCATCATGGTTTGGAAGGCCTCCAAGTGATCGACCAGATCAGAAGTTCTATCGTAGCTTTCAAACTGGAGGAGCTTGAAGTTCGGTGGAATGGGCTCTTGCATAATTTGAGAAGAGAAATGGGGATCAATGTGGACGTCGTCATGGTAAGCTGGGGCGATGTGGCAGAGTTTCTTAGTCTGTCGGTCCATCTTCCATAGTTTCTGATCGAGGACATCATCTCAATTGCAAATCTTAGAAGGCTTCCAGCTGTAAATAGAGAAGGTCTCTTTCGAAGAAGAATCATGATCCGAACAAGGATCCTCTGCTCTCTATTTTTTCTTTTCAAGGGTGACGAATATGCTAGCCTAAGTGCTCCTCCTTGGGATCAGTTTTTGATATTTTGATAGTGGATTTTCTGACGGAACCACCACCGGAGGTTGCCACAGCCTGCACTATTTTGGTGAGGCCCTGAATCCACTGCATCAGTAGGTTAAACTGCTCCAGATCTATCATGGCCGTCGATGGAGGAGGAGGTTGAAGCACCGACGATGGAGTAGGAGTGGATGGATCTGGCTCAGATCTGATGGTAGAAGTGGTAGATCTCCGGATAGTTACCTTCTTTGGAGGCATTTCTTGGGATTGAGGGAGAGGATGAAGATGAAACTTGAAGAAGAAGATCCACAAGATCGACTGAGTACTCCTTTAAGAATAAGGGTACCTCAGGAATAGAGGGCCCTCCTTCTAGCGTCAATTCTGTTGGTGTAGAATCTAGTTGATGCCGAATTAAACTGAAGTTGGGGAAGAAGAGGTCGCCGTCAATGACCTGCAAAATAAAGTTTCATCCAGAGTCGATGGTGGTGGCTCCAATAGAATCCTTCGATGATCAAGTCAGCTCTTCTGACCAATAAAAATGGAGTGCTCAGGCAAGAATTCAATAAAATTTTGGAAAGAAGAAGAGAGCTTAGAGAAAATATATCTAAAAAATTTTTTTTTATAAATGGAGCCTAGAGCAGACCGATAGATGACAGTCATAACCGTCTGATCGTGGATTGCTCAGAGCCACATAAAATTTATTATGAAGAGAGGTATCATCCATAGCAGACTGATAATGATAGTCGTAACCGTCTGGTAGTGAGATCGTCTGTAGCAGACTGATAAATGACAGTCGTAACCATTCGATAGTGGGCCGCTTGGAGCCATGTGAAGTTTGTTATGGAGAGAGGTATCCGTTATCATGATGTGTCCATTCATTGAGATTTAATAGTCAAAGTTCGGAGGAAGCAGGCGTTGGTTGGTGAAGAGCTTTGATATATATCAATTCCAGAGGAGTTCGAACTCTTAAAAAGAATATGGCTAGAGGGGATCATCCAGAAGAAATACTACTTGAAATTTGAAAGTAATCTACTGAAGAAATCTGGATGGAGTTTGACTGATGGAGAAGTCTGGAAGGAGTTCGGCTCCTAGAGGAATCCGACTGAAGGAGATGTTTGAAAGAAGTTCGGCTGCTGGAGGAATTCGACTGTAGGAGACGTCCGAAAGGAGTTCGACTCCTAGAGGAATCCGACTGAAGGAGACGTCCGGAAGGAGTTCGACTTCTGAAGAAATCCGACTGAAAGAGAAGTCTGGAAGAAGTTTGGCTCTTGAAAGAAATCGACTGAAGAAGACGTTTGGAAGAAATTCAGCTCTTAGAGGAATCTGACTGAAGGAGACGTTCGAAAGGAGTTTGGCTCCTAGAGAAATTTGATTGAAAAAGTTCGAAAGGAGTTTGGCTCCTAGAGAAATTCGACCGAAGGAGAAGTTCGAAAGGAGTTCGGCTTCTGAAGAAATTTGACTGAAGAAGAAGTTCGGAAGGAGTTCGGCTCCTAAAGGAATCCGACTTAAAGAGATGTCCAGAAGGAGTTCGACTGAAAGAGACGTCCAAAAGAAGTTCGGCTCCTGAAGAAATCTGACTGAAGAAGAAGTTTGGAAGGAGTTTGACTCTTAGAAAAATTTGATTGAAGGAGAAGTCCTGAAGGAATTCGACTGAAGAAGAAATTCAGAAGAAGTTTGGCTCTTGGAGGAATCCGATTGAAGGAGACGTCCGAAAGGAGTTCAACTCCTGAAGGAATCCGATTGAAGGAAAAATTAGGACTGAAGAAGAATTTTCGATCGAAGCTCTTCTATGATTATCAGTTACATTAGGCTAAGCATCAGACTAAACTTCGACGGAAGCGGAGTTTATCCCCAATACCTAGTATTGTCACCAAAGTCTGACTAGACGAAGTTGGGTGTGTTGGCGAACAATGAGTGATCGATTTTGCTCAGATCAGTCTGCTTTAAGGTGAAAGTATGATTTATAAACAAGAGAGAAAATATCGAAGGTTGTCGGACTTGATCCAGCCTAGGGATCCTCTGATGCTCAAGTAGAGTTTTGAAAAATAGTGGAGATCTAAGAGAAACGATATAGGAAAGAAAAGGATATACCTGAAGATCCTATGAATCCTGTATATGTAGGAGAGAGGGCATAGAGCCATTGCCCGAAAAGAGTAACTATGCCATAACTCACGGTCTTGCAATAGCTATCGAGACATGTAATAACTATTCAACATGAAGGACAAGCTATAACCGTCCTCGCAATATACCTAATGAATATGCAGGGCTTTAACTACTCTTAATGAGCTTTAATCGTCTTTATTGCATATCGAATTAAGGACACATGGCCCATTATTGCTGGTCGACTGGCTTGGTCATCTTATTAGTCAGATAATTTGGTCGGCTAGTCTGGTCGCCTGGTTTGCTTTGCTATAAATTGGTGAATCTAGGCCACATCATTTATCCATAATTCGGAGTCCGAGCTATTTTTTTTTGGCTCAGGTGAAAGAAGTAGCCCATTTGTCTAACTTGTGCACCCATTTGATTTTGGTTAGGTTAAGAAATTTCTATGAACGATATTAAATAATGGTTGGTCTTCTTGAGACAACATAAGTTTTGGTGGGATTTTCTCCATATTGATTGGACTTCTCAAGATGATTTGAAAGGATGATGTGGATAATCATTTAGGATCAAATGCCAAAGTGATGTGTGGTGGTTGATTAGGTTGAGAAGTCGATCACATTGATTGGGGCCATCCAACCTTTTATACAAAGAGGTGTGCACCTCTCTCCTTTTTTTGTTTACATATTTTAAACTTTATAGATCAACCTTCACCTTCAACATTCATCTTCAAGCTTTGTCTTCAACCCTCATCTTCGAGCTTCACTTTCGGCTTCTCTCCATGTTTGCCTGGCTTGTCGGAAGCCCTTTTGGTATTTTGTTCCTACTCTTAGCATTTTTAGGTTAAATATTCCTCTTTCCTCCTTAGCCTATTTCTCCTTCTTTCTTTCTTATGTCCTTCCTTTCGTTCCCTTTCCTTGCCTTCCCTTTCTTTCATTAGTTTTAGATTGGGCAAATTCGCCATGAGCAACTTGTTAAGGAGTTAGTCGTCCAACCCCCATCCTTCACTGAAGGCATATCTTCGCTCACACTCTAATAGCTTGGGGGAGAACTTGTAGTCCTTCTCGATCCAAATATAGCTCGGGGAGGACTTTGATTAGAGCAGGAGATAGTTCTTTATTCCTTTTTAATGCTCCTTAGAATTGCCTAGACTTGAAGATGGTTTTGGCTCATAAGAAAGGATGTTAAAGCTCATTCCTTGACTTTTGCCTCCGATTATAATGGAACCATGCTTCCTCCTTTATATAAATAGGGCTTAGGGACCCCAAATGGATAAGATTTTGTGATTCATCATACTATAATTCTCCTATTTTTTCTTGCAAATCATGTTGGAAATAATCTTTGCCTAGAAATTGCGATGCTGTTATTATAATGATTTAGATCAAGATTATAAAATTAAAAAAAAAACTACTTAAGATAAAATAAAAGATTGAAAAGAGCTTATCTAGATTGAGGTGTGTGAGAACACTGTCCTTAGAATATGATTCGCCAGGGTTGTAGCAATCTCGTCCCCAAGGTAAACAACCTGATGTAGCCTGATTTTTCTCTAATGAGCATGATCGCTAGGGAGGCTTAACCCAAATGCCTCCTTCAGATGCACAAAAAAAAAAAAAGAAAAAACAAGAAAGAGGAAAGACAGACTCTTTGTCTCTCTAAACAGTGAGTATAGAAAAGAAGAAATCGGATAGTGTTCTAAATGACCCACAACAATCAAATCCATAGCCTATTTATAGAATCTCTCCAGGGACCAAGGAGATGCCATAATTTCAAAGAAACAAGATATTTCAAATCATCATATTTCTTCAAAAACCATAGTTCTTTTTTAAAGAGTCATAACTCTTCAAAAAGAGTCATCAAACAAAAGCATATTTTAAAGCATTTTAATTTTTAGATATTAAGATTTTTTAAACTTTAAATCCTTTTCATATTGAAATTCCAAAAATCCTCATAAAACATTTAAATTTTGGAAAATCATAAAGAAAATATCTAGCCATCTTATATTGTGTAATAAGTGAGGTGTCTTATGGAGTTGAACCTTGGTGTTGATAATATTCATCTAAAAAATTATAGTAAACTAGATCTGAAATTGGATTCTTTAACTTAGATTTTAGCTTATTACACATAGTATGGATCAATCGGGTTTTTATATGGCCAGCGTCATTCAAAGGCCTCACAATTAGTACCTAGTCATGACTTACATGACAATTCTCACATAGATAGATCCTCTAAGGATATTTGTGGACTAATACCTTACAAATTTCTTGTCTTGGACCCATTAAGAGTATAACCCAACCATTCTAAATTTACTTTATCGCTGATAGGAGTACTTATCATAGAGATGGGAGAAGATACTCGAACATATATATGACCACTCAATCAACTTCATTTCTACCATATTAACTCTCATTCATAGGATCTCTAATCATAGAGGTTGGGTATTCATTATTAGTGACCAAATAGTGAGCTTAAGCCCCAACACTCTGATGATTCTAGGACTCCATTCCTAGATAAATTCTTAGTTAATTAATCTATCAAGTTTTTCTTAGACATTTGAGTTGTTTTACAAATTTACTATGAATCTAGATATGCTGATTCATCTTTTTATTAATATGCTTTTGATTAATCATGACCTTATTATCACAATGGATTAATATGGTTGAAATTGACATAGGAACTAAATGTAGCTCTAAGATAGGATTTTTAATCTACTTTGCCTTATTATAGATGGTATCTAGAGCAATGAATTCAGCCTCAATGATGCTTTGAGATATAATGGTTTGTTTGGAAGATCTTCAAGCTATGACAATGCTACCGAGAAGAAAAAAAAAATCATTGGTTGATTTTAGGTCAAGAGAATCATGTTTAAGTTAGTAATATGATAGACTAATCAAAGTTTATATGACCAACTGTACAATGCCAAACATAAGTTTCATGGGGTTTAGCCTTATAACTTTGAATAGTTAATTAGTGCCAATCATTTGGGGGGCAGATCACTGGCATACAAGATACCATAGCAAGCTATTACTCGCTGCCATTATAGCAAGATGTGGTCGACCTCATATGGAAGTGTGACCAATGCTAGAGATAAACCCACATTCAGCATCGATCTGCTACTCTCTTGATGTTAATTGGAACACCCTGGCCCTTCATACAATGGAAGATGGATATTCTTGGGCCTTTTCCATAAGCCTTGGCTCTGGGTAAGTTCTTACTCGTCGCCATTGACTATTTTTCCAAATAGGTCGAGGCTTAGTGCTAGCTTGCAAAAGTCGGAGTGCAAGACTTCGTCTGAAAGATCATTATTTGCTAAGTCTATCTTGGATCATTATCACTGATAAATGGCCAACAATGTAACAATGCTCGATCTGGTGACTTCTGTAGGGAATTTGACATCACTCATCGCCTTAGCTCAGTAGATCATCTACAAATGAATAGCAAAGCTAAGGTGACCAACCAAACCCTCCTACAAAGCTTGAAGGTGAGATCAGACCGAGCCAAGGGGTCATGGGCAGATGAGCTTTATAGTATATTGTGGGCCTACCAAACTATCCAATAGGTCTCCATTGAGGAAATGCCCTTCAACTTGGCTTTTGGATTTGAGGCCATGATTCCCCTAGAGATCAGCATTTTGTCAACTCAGGTGCAAAACTTTGATGAGCAACACAACTCAGAAAACCTTTAAGCAAATCTAGACTTGCTCGAAGAGATCTAAAAACATGCTCGGGTCTGAATTATGGCATACCAACATAAGGTGACTCAGTATAACAACTCTTAGGTCAAAGGGAAGGAGTTTTGAGTTGGCAACTTAATTCTGAGATGAGCCAAGGTGTCTCAACCTATTAAGCAAGGAAAGCTGGCCTTGAATTGGGAAGGACCTTATCAAGTTGAGGAGGTCATCTATCCTAGAGCGTATTGACTAAAATGTTTAGGCAGGAGCCCAATTTTTCAAACATGAAATTTTGAGAATTTACGAATGTATTGTCATTGATGTAAATGCCATCTTCAAATAATTTATTATGAAATAAAATTCTTGCATTTAAGTTTCGTAGGACTCACAATTATTTGATCCTCGGAGCTTGAAACCTCGATCAACTAAGAAGCAAAGTATAATCCTATAAGAGGATCTTTGAAAGCACAGCTCACCATGCCAAAATAAGTTAAGCAAAAATCTATACCGACTGAGAAGTAAGGGGTAACCCTATAAAAAAGCACCGCTCATTGTGCTAAAATAAGCAGAGCCAAAACCTCGACCGATGGAGAAGCGAGAGGTAATCCCATAACAAGACCTTTGGAAGCACGGCTCATCATGCCAAAATAAGCCAAGCTAAAACCTTGGCTAATCGAGAATCCAAGGATAGCCTTATAAGAGAATCCTCAAAAGCATGGCTTGCCAACCAAAACAAGTCGAGTCAAAACCTTGGTCGATCAGGGAGCAAGGGATAACCCTATAAGAGAATACTTGGAAGCATGGCTTATCATGCCAACATAAGATGAGCTCAAATCTTCACCACCTTGAAAGCAAGAGGCAACTCTATCAGAGAACCCTCGATGCCTTGTATTGGTGCAAGCTGAACTAGAGTTCTTATGACTAATGTCAATCAAGATAGATCGGATTGGGATCACGACTTGTACTAAAATGAGTTGATCATGAAGATCCTGTATGATGATGAATTGAGCTCGATCCAAAACTCGTAGAAATGGGATTGGGGAAGGTCGGATCGGCTAGGGAAATGACTACCTGAGCAACGAATCTTCGTCAAATATGGAAGAGCCGACATATGAGACTTCAAAAATGTGCAATGGATAAGTTGCCAATACAATATGACGCTTAAGGGATGGAAGTTCCTATCAATAGTCTGGTTCGACATCTTTCAGTAGGGTCAAATGACCTAAAAAACTTGGTTTGGCAAAAGCATACATTGACTACAGAATTGAAAAGGATTTCAACAATTAAAATGATTTTCTGAGGAGAGGTATTTTTTTATTCATATATTCAAAAATATCTACAAGATAGGTCAGACTAGCCGGCTAGAAAACCAGTTTGTAAAAACCAAATCAAGATTTCAAAAAGAAAAGAAGAAAAGGAAGCCTTATACTTTGGCCAAATGCCTTCTTTGGCTTGGCCAACGACTTCATTAACTCGATCGACTACCTCAGTGGCCTCCGACGGGGGGATCCTGAAGATCTGGTACTCCTCAGAAGTTGGATCAAGAAGGAAGCTTAATGGATCGTTGTCATCAGATAGAAAGGTGAGATCAAGATTATGTAGTCCTATGACCTTAGCTAAGCACTCTCGGATGACAACCGTGCAGGACTCTATGATGAACTTGGCCTATCCATGAACTCCTCCAAAGCTCGAAAGTCCTCTATAGCCTTCTGAGTTGACTTAACCACCTTAGCCTCCGCCTTGGCTACTTTTGCTTCGGCAGCCATGAGTTTCTCGTCCGACTGCTTCAACACCTTCTTCAGGCACCTGACCTTTGTACCAACCTCAGTCAAGATAACCTGCACCTTCTTCTCAGCACTCCCCATCTTGAGGGCTTTCTTCTCGATTGCATCCATCTTCTTCTGGACCTCAGTCATCTATGACCTCACCACCTTGGCAGTAGTCAAGAAGTGCTCCAAAGTGGTGGGCAAGCTAAAAGAAAGGAAAAGGTGTAAAAGTCAGTTGATCAAATCCAAATGATTAAAACAAAAGGATAAGTAAGAAGGTCAGTGTTGCTTATGAGGATGGAGTCATAGACATCAGTTCGGTAGAAACTGGAGCTCGACACATCCAACTTCTTCACATTTGCTGGAAGAAGGATTTGCAAATGAAATCCCAAGCTACTTGCTAGCTCTCCAATGTGGAGTCTAATGATGGCTGAACTATGCTGATATCTAGCCCCTGCTCAATCTTTGTAGGAGCTAGGGTCGATGCCAAACTAGAGGCACCAGGGGTTTGCTGGGAGGGCCCCTCACCATGGGGGCTGGTGAAGTGCTAGATTAGGGGGGAGTGCTGCCCCAAGAGGGAGAACCTTCATCGGGTTGACCACCATCACCTTAGGTCAGCTTAAGGGATCCTAGTAGATCTTTAAGGTGGGAACCTAGTCGGGCTTGGGGTGATTGATGCAGTTGGAGCTTCGGTGTTGGGGTGCTTGGTTGACTCCTTGGTAGCGTCGAGGGCCTTTTTTTCTTCTATGCCACCATGCACAGCCTTTCCAATTCCTCAGTCCTCATCCTTGCAAAAGGTCAAGGCAAACATGTAAGAATAGATAATAATAGCGACAACCAAAAAAGAGAGATCAAATAAAACTTGGAAAATTGGCATTCACCTTGCTAGTCGATCTGGTTGAGCCCGATATTGTACAGAACTGGCTTGGATAGTAGCCCCTTTAGAGAAAGAACCTTCTATTCGAATAAAGTCTTCACGTCCTAGCACTCGGCATCACCTAGCGATGGAGCTTGGATCACCAACTTCCAAGATCCGCCCCATGAGGTAAAGCCCCGGTTCTCCTCGAAAGAAGAAACAAAGAAAAATCTCTCCTTCTATCTATTAATGGAGAAAAGAGTATCTCGGATTAGGCTATGTCCTCTTCAAGGTGAGAGATACCGCTGATCCCGTCTTGTCTTGTGTGTCTTAAAAATAAAAAAGCCCAGAAGAGTAGGACAGTAGGTCTAATGCCAACCCAAAAGCAGTGGACAGTGAAGCTCACAATGAATTGCCACGAGCTCGGCACTACCAAGCTCGGGATGATTTTAAAATAACAAAAATGATGAATGAAGAAAGGATGAAGATGTAGCCTCAGGCTAACTCTAAGGATCTCCTTATAGAGACTTGAGTTAATCTAGTGGCAGACTACAGATCTTATAATTTGGGCCTATGGCCTCCAGTCAATAGTCGGTTGAGATTTGGAACTAAGTTTGGATCAGCTCCAAGTCCTCAAGATTGACGACAGACTGAAAGCATATAGGGCCAAAGACTTCTTCATCTTCAACCTTAGAGTCCTTGAAGTCATAATCCAAAGAATAGGATGACTCTTGACGTCAAGATGGCTCCTGGTTAGAGGACAAGCTCTCGGCTGAGCCGAGAGTACCGCTCATCTCGAAAAAAGTTTTCAAAAAATAGTTTTTTTTTTCAAAAATAGAAAGAAAAAAGAAAAAAATAGAGGATGAGGTTGATCTGAAGCTGGGCTAATCTTAGATCACTGATCGGAGCTCTCATCGAAATCATCGGAGACTATTGGGAGTACATCAAAAAATGGCCAAGTTCGAGCTAGAAATTGCCCAACCCTAGCAATAGTGCAAAGGAAGTGGGATCTACTAAGATGGGCCACTACTTGTAGACAGTGGGGATGTATCAGATCTAACGTTGGCTCCAACTGAGCCATTGGATGCTCAATATGTGTTAGCTTGGGATTGGCTGAGCCGAGTTCCCATGGATCCACACCACTGCGTCCAAGGCATGCGATGGTTCATTTCAACCAACCAACCATTACTATGTGTCCAAGCATTAATAAATACAATATGGACTGAGCTGAGAAAATTGTTGTTTTGCTCAATACTTTTACTCTCCTGCTTGATCTACTAGTAGTTCAGACTCGAGAGTTGGCAGCATTTGTTATGGGGTATCAGGTTATCTTGATACACCCGACATCATCTAAATAATGACTGCATGCCTACCTAGTTGGCTCGATCACTGCTGTGTTGAGATAAGAAGCCGAGATTCATTATGGCAGTTACATGCTGAGGACTTACGTAAACTACTCTAAATTAAGATATGCTCCAAAGCAAATGGATAACCACTCTCTACCACTTCTCCTTCCTTCCAAAACTGGCCAATAGCCATATCAAACACTCTTCCTTTTTTTGATAGCTCCAATGAGAGATTTTGTTTTCAGGTTCTCTTCTATTTGATGCAAAATCAAGTTCCGGTCATCCTAGGTTTATCCGTTCTAGTGCCAAATTGCTTGCCGCAACAAGCACAATGATAGTGTGGTTCTCTAAAGTATAATGGAGTTATGCGATCTTGTCACAAGTTTACTTAATTTATTCAATTTTTAGATTTAAAAGCGAACATCTCGATGCAGATATAGGGCCTGCTAGGCAAAATAGGGTAGTTGCTGGGATACGTGGTCTTAAGTAGGGAGGGTGACACAAACAGGCTGGAAAGGATGGTAAAGCACAAATGGAAGAGGCAGCGGCGGTGGTATGAAACAAATAAAATGGACCAAAATGATAGAAGCATATCAACAGAACTAGTAGTGCAAGATTCATTTGATCGGTGCACTGCCCTATCCATACCAGTGGAGAGAGAGAGAGATACCCGCCAAACTTGATGGATAGACAGACAGCTAGAGAGTGTGAATCAAAAAATGTTATACTTGCCAAGCCCATCCTTTTCCAAAGGGGTAAGGTGCCGAGCTGATGGATAGATGAGGAGAAGCCACTACAATCTCATCTTTTATTACTATTGTGGATCTATACTTCATCCTCGACTGCCACATCATTGTCTTGAGTTGATCTATGGAAGATTGATGCTTATCAGATTATGAATATATGATGAATATGAAGATCATCAGGTATGACCTGCTAAATCGGTAGTGGTTCTTACTCTTCAACCCAATCCTAATTCACCTCAATCCTAGATGACCTACCATAGCTCATACATTGTCGACTAATCTCAGACGACCTATCATAGCTCATACATTACCGATCAATTTTTGGATGACCTACCATAGCTTATACATTGTCAATTAATCTCAGACGATCTATCATAGCTCATACATTAGCGATCAATCTCCGGACAACCTACCATACCGATCAATCTTAGACGACCTACTATAGCTCATACATTATCGACGATCTTAGACGACCTACCATAGCTCATACATTGTCGATCAATCTTCGATGATCTACTTTAGCTCATATATTTTTGATTAATCTCCAAAAATGACCTATAATAGAATGGATTATGATGACCTATTATAGCTCACCTATGGACGAGCTATCTTCACTTCCCCCGAAAGATCCTTTTGGATTGACTAATGGTAAGCTATTCATACTCTGATAATCTATTATAGATCATCTTTTGTCGAGCTATATCTAGTTCCTACAGATTTGTTTCTTTCTGAGAAAGTCCATGTAAGGAAGGAGCCCTCCTCGATTCAGTCTGTCAAAGAAGGAAAGAAATCCTCCGAATCACTCTAGAGCTACAAATCTGGAAGGTCATTAGAATCCAAGATGGATACGACTCCAATCTACTCCTATAAATAAAGAAGCTCCGAGATCCTCTAGGTATGTAGTAATTTTTTATGCTTTTTTCTCTCATTATTCTCCAGTCTCCTAACTTGAGTGTCGGAGGGTCTTCATCGAAAAACACCCCGATGAGAACTTTTTTGCAAGAGTTCGATGGAAGCTCCAGTGGTAGTCCTTCCTCAACCATAAGTTCTTCGATGGCCGACCTCAGGCGGAGAGATCTAAGAGCCACACTTAGCGCTAGAGGAAGGATCCTCTATTGATTTCAAGGCCCAATTTTAAGAAGAGAAAGCTCGTCGCCAGTCATCATGAAGACTCAAAGGGGAGCATCGAATGCATCTCAACATTCTAGTGGCCAGCAAACCAACAATGTCCAGCCAATCAATACACCATCACCATCGATTCAAGAGAATCTAGAGCAGCACCGACGATCTTGCAGGAACAGTACAATACTCTTATCCAGCAAGTGTAGGCACTCTTAGCCGTGGTAAGGGAGATGCAGTAGGTCAGTGAACCTTGTCTAGTTGATCAAAACTCGGGGCTGGCCTGAGGAAGGTTGGAAGAAAGGCATCCTAGGAGCCAAGGGCCAAAGCTAATCATCATAGCCCACCTATCAGCCTTCCTCATCGAAGACTTGGATGATCATCTACCCCCATCTTCAAAAGAGACTCCACCCCAAGGCATGAGACTCCTCGATGCCGAACTATCCAGGAAGATAGTATAGAGAAAAGGCTTCGAAAAATGTAATAGCGGATAGATGCGCTGCAGGCACCAAAGCAGTAGGGGGATGACCTAGGGTTCAATATTGACCCCCCATTCATCCAAAAGATCATGAACGAGCCTCTACCACCTTGGTTCAAAATATCTTAGATGGAGCTTTATGATAGAACTGCTGACCCTGTAGATCATCTGGACAACTTTCGAACTCTCATGCACCTACAAGGAGCAAGCGATGCAATTCTATGCCGAGCTTTTTCTTCAACTTAAAAAAAGGCAGCTCGATAGTGGTATTCAAATTTGTAGCTAGGCTCTGTGGATTTCTTTCATCAGTTAAGTCATCTTTTTATCGTCCATTTCGTCAACAGTTGTCGGCAACACCGTAACTCAAATTTTTTAATAAGTATTAAGCAGATAGAAAATGAATCTCTTTGAGAATACATCAACCGATTCAATGCAGCCACTTTGGAGGTTCGAAACTTAGATCAGTCAGTTGCTATGACAGCATTGAAGGCTGGGCTTCTTCGAAATGATTTTCTTTTCTCTCTCAATTTGGACTATCCAAGAAATTTTGCCGAGATGTTGGAGTGGACGGAAAGATATGCTCAAACCGAGGAAGCCTAGGACTAGCTAGGAGGTGACCTTAGCAGTGGATCACAATCGACCCTAAAGCAGGGGAAAAAAGACTACTGATGTGTGCAACATCAGTGTAAGGAACCACGACCTCGCCATTCACAGACTCCACCTCAGGGCAACTGACCTACGTCTCCTATAGCATAGCACCGATCTTGGATCCCACTATAGAGATTTCATTACTTTACTCTACTCAACCCCCCTCAAGCTCAGATCTTAATGGAGATAGAACGTCAAGAAGAGCTCCCTCGATCGAAAATGATGGTTGCTCCAGCATGAACAAGAAATTTGAGAAAATATTATAGATATCATTGCGATCATGGGCATGATATAGAGGAATGCAGGTAGCTCATGGAGGAGATAGAAGCGTTCATCCGACATGGGCATCTTCGGCACTACGTTGATGAACGGCGGAGCTCAGCAAACCTGTGTAGTGAGTCTTCTCAGTAAGAAGACACCCATAGAGACCAACCAATAGTAAGAAAGATCCGAATGATATGTAGGTGGCAGCTTAACTATGGCACCTCAGGCCTGAGCCGAGTTGAAATTTCTCACCCGACCAAACGATCAAAGCCAATGCCAAACTAGGAAGGTGAAGAGAAATCCTGATTTTTTGGATCAAGTTCGTTCAGATCTGATCAGATCAAGAGATATATTTCAAAAATTTTTCTCTTGATCCCAATCAGATCTTGATGTATTTCAGATCTGATTCTTATTATTTTAATAAATAAAATAAAATAAGAATAAATTAAATCAAATTTAATTTACCTAAAATTTGGGTAATCCTATTACCCTGTTGATGATCCTATTTGCAGCGGAAGATTCTGGATCTAGCCACGCAAGCGCCTAGCCTCTACCGGTATCCACTCGGGCTGGATCTGGAGATCCTCTTCTTCTCTATCACACCTCCAAAAATCAGATCTGGATCTGATCTGGAGGATCTTCAAAACTCCTTTTGAAGATCAGCAGTCGTCCTTTGCAGCAGTGCAGCCTTCTTGCTTTTGATCGCCTTTCTTTGATCTGGATCGCACCAACCAAGGTCCAAAACTCTTTTGGACGTGGAGAGGAGAAGGAGAAGAAGCTTTGGCATGGAGGAGGGGAGAGGCAGCCTTGGGGCATGGGGTTTTCAATTCTCAATTGAATCTTTTTAAATTGAGTTGGGCGCAGGGTCCTTTTTATAGACTAGGCATGATCCAACTCCTCTTCCTCCCAACCAATCACAACCCTTTGTGAAATCAGATCTAAATCTGATTGGTGGGAATAGAGTCCCCTGGATTCCTCCTTAGAGGGTGCCTAAGACCAGTCAAAGTTGGTTCTTAGGAGAACTCTAATTGGAATCCAAAAAGGAGATGGAGTCCTTGTCCAACAAGGACTCCTAGGCGCCTCCAACTTGGGCACACGCCTAGGGTGGCGTGCGCCCTCCTCCTTGCCAGGTTCTGGCAGGGGGACAGGCCCCCACCAGCTCTCCAATAGGTGCATGACATGTGGTCAAAAGTCAAAGTGTCAATGGTCAACGTTTGACCAGTCAAAGGTAGACTTTTGACCAAAGTCAAAGAACAAGAAATGGCAGGTGACCAAAAATGGCAGGTAATGTCTTACAAAATAAGACAACCTTTTCTGACTTGGACAACCTCCAGTCAGACCATATGAAGGCCTCTGATTGAGCACAAACTCCTTTGGCTCAGACAGGACAACTTATTTATGATAGCAAAAGAAGAACGTTAGGTTCAATCGAGTGCTAGCACGATTTTCCTTGAACCTAATTGAATCTCATTCAGATCAATTGAACTAGATCAGTTCAATTGATGATCACCAGATTCAAACCCTTGTTTGTGTGACCCAGTTAGGTTCAGTTCTGTATGGTAATGGGATATGTCATGATCTCTATCATCGACATCATCGAAACTCCTTTCGATGGATCAGAACTCTTCTGATTCGAACAGCTAGAATGATCGATCATCTAAATCATTCTAATTGCTCCCAAAATCCACCAGTGACACCTAGCAGTATATGGTGGCAACCCATCAGAGCTGAATGCGAACCTCTTGGTGCAGCTACCTGTGTGATTAAGTTCTTCTATCTTGAGCCCCGATCAGATTAGGGTTAAGGTGAACTCGTCAAACCCTAGTCTCTGTCATATGATGTAATCATTCGATTCGAAGTCCAATGTGAAAATCTAAATAGAAACTCTTTCTATTATTTCACTCTACCATGGCCATGGATTTCTGGACTTGATTCTCATGATCATCATAGGGCTGCTCCTCTACCACCGAGGTAGATAGATTCCATCTTGATGCAATCCAGTTCCTACAATGAACATGCTATAGCCAACATACACCTCAGGGTTCCATATGGCTAGGAGACCGAGTAATGGTGTAGTCAAACTATAACACCCTCAAGGTGAACTGCCGATGCACCTCAGGTCAAAGAACCAGACACACTACTGCAGCATCGAGTCAGTCATTGACGAGAAGGTAGACTCCCTAATGACTACTCGAGGTGGTCACGCTCAGTGCCCTCGTTCTCTAACGAGTACCTGTACTCTCGCTCCGGTGTCTCCACACCGTAGACTCAAGACTCATCTACTAAAGAGAAGCGATTGTACACCAACCTTCCGGATCAATCACCATCCTCGTGATGATCCTATGGTCGGGAGCAATTTTATGAGTTAATAATGATTATTCATGTCTTAAATTTTCAACTCTTGAAAATATGAATTATCATTACCATTAACTCAAAGGATGTATCACAGACACTAAATACACATATGTGATAGAAAATAACCCATTTTATTGATTTTAGTCAAAATTATAATTTTGCCCCTAGAAGTGTATTACAAGTGTCAGCCAATTCTGGCTTCTAGGGCACATATATCTAACAATCTCCCACTTGTCCTAAAGCCAATTGGCTACAAGTCTAAGTCCCATCTTCTCAAGGTGGGCTTCGATCTTCTGCTGGCCCAACGGCTTTGTAAGTGGGTCTGCCACATTATCTGCGGAGTTGACTCTCTTGACCTCGACGTAACCCTTCTCGAGGTAATCGCGGATGAGGTGGTATCGCCGCTCAATATGCTTGGATTTCTGGTGAGACCTCGGCTCCTTAGCAAGGGCTATGGCGCCATTGTTGTCGCAGTATAGAGGAATGGCATCTGATGGCATTACTCCAATTTCTGCAGCAAACTTCTTGTACCAGAATGCTTCCTTCGCAGCCTCTGATGCAGCGATATATTCTGCTTCCATGGTGGAATCTGCTATCACCATTTGCTTGGAACTCTTCCAGCTGACAGCTCCACCATTGCACACAAACAGACTCCCAGATGTCGACTTTCGATCATCTATATCGGACATGAAATCCGAGTCTGTGTATCCCTGGACTTGGAGTTCTCCGTTACCAAAGATCCAGCATCATATCCTTAGTTCTTCTCAAGTACTTAAGGATACATTTCACAGAAGTCCAGTGTTCTTCACCTGGATTTGACTGATATCTGCTTGTGACACTCACAGCATGGGCTATATCAGGTCGTGTACATAGCATGGCATACATGAGGCTCCCTATTGCAGAAGCATAAGGGATCTTGCTCATGCGTTCTATTTCCTCAGGTGTGCTAGGGCACATCTTCTTGGAAAGATGAATACCATGTCTGAAGGGTATTAATCCCCTCTTAGAGTTTTCCATACTAAACCTCTTTAGTACTTTCTCTATGTACATCTTCTGTGAAAGTCCTAGCATCCTATTCGGTCTATCCCTATAGACCTTAATTCCTAGAATAAAGGATGCTTCACCTAGGTCTTTCATGGAGAATTCCTTGGACAACCACATCTTGACTGATGTCAACATGGGAATATCATTCCCAATAAGGAGGATGTCATCCACGTACAATACGAGGAAGACAACAGCGCTCCCACTGACCCTTTTTGAAAACACATGGTTCCTCTTCATTTTTGATGAAACCAAACTTTTTTGATCACATCATTGAAATGAGTGTTCCAGCTCCGAGATGCTTGCTTAAGTCCATATATGGACCTTTGCAGCTTGCAAACCTTGTGATCAGTATCACTGGATGTGAAACCTAGCGGCTGTTCCATATAGATATCTTCCTCAAGATATCCATTTAAGAAATGCCATTTTCACGTCCATTTGCCATATTTCATAATCGAAATAGGCTGCAACAGGCAAGCAATGTGCGGATGGATTTTAGCATAGCCACTGGGGAAAAGGTATCCTGATAGTCAATGCCTTCGCGTTGACTATAACCTTTTGCCACTAGTCTAGCCTTGAATGTCTCCACATTCCCATCTGCACCAATCTTTCTCTTGAAGATCCATTTACACCCAATAGGTACTATACCTTCTGGTGGATCTACCAAGGTCCAGACTTGGTTTGAGTGCATCGAGTCAATTTCTGACTGCATGCCTCTAGCCATTTCTCGGAGTCGATATCTGATATCGCCTCGTTGTAGGTTTTGGGATCATCACCATGAGCACCATTACCTACGAGGAACATTTTCTCTACATTCCTCTGAAATAATACCTAAGTATCTTTCAGGGGGACGGGAAAACTCTTTCCGATCTACGAGGTGGAGGAGGTAGTGTTCTTATTGGCTCAACCTGATTTGGTTCCAATTGGTCCTTAGCTCGTTCTACTTGTGAGACTTTCTCATCAAGCTTGATCTGCTTTTCCAATGCCGCTATCTTGAATAAACTATTTTTCAAGAAAGATGGCATGTCGACTCACAATCACATTGTGGTCTTCTGGAATGTAGAAATAGTATCCTAATGACTCTTTAGGATATCCTATGAATCGAGCTCTGAAAGGACCTAAACTCTAACTTGTCCGCTTGTTGTCTTTTGACATGAGCCGGACAACCCCAAATTCTGAGATGACTCAGACTTGGTTTCTTACCGTGCCATATCTCATACGGTGTGGTAGGAACGGTTTTAGAGGGAACCCTATTCAGTAGATAAATTGAAGTTAACAATGAGTGTCCCCAAAGAAAATCAGGGAGGTCTGTGAAGCTCATCATGGATCGAACCATATCCAATAGAGTCCGATTTCTCCATTCTGAAACCCCGTTGAGTTGAGGTGTTCCTGGTGGAGTCCATTGAGAGACTATGCCATTTTCCTTGAGATAGTCTAGGAATTCCCGGCTAAGGTATTCACCTCCTCGATCTGATCGAAGAACCTTAATGGGTTTTTCAGTTTGTTTTTCTACTTCATGTCTGAATTCTTTGAACTTTTCAAAAGCTTCAGACTTGTGTCTCATAAGATACACATACCCATACCTAGACAGATCATCGGTAAAGGTAATGAAGTAGACAAAATTGCCTCTAGCCGGCACATCAAATGGGCCGCACACATCAGTATGTACTAGGGCAAGGAGATCTGTGGCCCTCTCCCCATGTCCAACAAAAGGGAGTTTAGTCATTTTGCCTTGAAGACAAGATTCACAAGTTGGATATGACTCGAAAGTCAATGGACTCAATAGCCCATTTTTCTCCAATTTGTTGATCCTATCTTCTGCTATATGACCTAATCTCAGGTGCCATAGATATCTGTCGTTTGGACTATCCCTAGGTCGTTTGGCATTCACGTTTTGCTCGATAGTTAGAATAGGTACATCAATATGTAGCTGATAAAGACCATTAATAAGAAAACCATTTGCAATTTTATTTCTTTCATAAAGAATGTTACAATGGTCCTTAAAGAAGGTGAATCACATAGCCTTCTTGTGCTAAGCATGAAACAGAAATCAAATTCCTGCTAGCTGCAGGCACATAATAACAGTCTTTCAAAACTAAGTCTAAACCAGATGGTAATCGAAGAGGGTATGTTCCCACGGCTACTGCAGCAACTCTTGCTCCATTACCGATGCGTAGGATCATGTCTCCATCCCTCAGCCTCCTGCTATCCTCAAGACCCTGCATGAAAGTGCACAGATGAGCACTAGAACCAGAGTCAAGCACCCAACTGGATGCAGAAGAAATCCGTAAGGTTAGACTCAATAACGAGCATACCTCCAGAAGGACCTTCCTTCTTGTTCTTCAGGGTGGCCAGGTAAGTAGGGCAGTTCCGCTTCCAATGGCCGTCGCTGTTGCAATGGAAACACTTTTCCTTTGACATCGGCCTTTTTCTTCGGCTCTGCCTTCTTCTTCTTTGATCCTTCCACCTTTTGCTTTTTCACAGACTTCTTTTTCTTTCCATAAGACTTTCTTTTGGAAGAAGTCCATTCCATAGCAAGAACTGAGCCTTTAGAACCTTTCATAGAAAGCTCAGCGGTAACCAGCATATTCATTAATTCGGCCAAGGAATTTTGAAGTTTATGCATGTGGTAATTCATGATGAATTGCCCATATGCATCAGTCAAGGATTGCAGAATAATATCATTCTGCAGGTCCAAGTCTAACTTCACACCGAGCTTCTCAAGCTCTTCCATGTCCTTGATCATTGTCAGACAGTGATCTTGGACTGACTGCCCATCACGCATCTTAGCCTTAAAAAGTCATTTCGTGACTTGATATTTGGCTGCGCGACTCTGTTCACCAAACATCTCCTGCAGGTGAGCCAACATTTGGCGAGCAGTCCCGATATCCTTCATGTTGGCGCTGGAGCTCATCAGACATCGAGCCCAACATGTAATATCTGGCCTTATTATCTTCGTCTATCCATTTTTTCAGAGACGCTCTCTGTTCAATAGATGGACGGGCTGGTAAGGTGGGAGGGTCCTGGTCCAAAACATGGGTTAACTTCTCGAAACCCAAAATAATTTTGTAGTTCCTGAGCCAATCTTTATAATTGGGTCCAGTCAGTCTATGTGTGTCCAGGATACGTGCCAATGGGTTGGACGCAGACATTTTTCCTGTAGAGAGTCAAAGATTCTAGTTAGATACTGTAATTTTGACTTGACCAATTTATTTAGGGAAAATTTTATTTTTAAACAAATTAGCTCCCACTATTTTCTCGGATCCCTACACTCCCTCTGTAGAGATGCGAAAAATCTCCATGATTAATGATTTCTAGTGGGTGGTGCGGTCTCACCAACTGACTCATCACCTCACCTAACAGTTATTGGTGATGGGTTAGCCAATGAGTGAACAACTCTTGTTCAATGATTCTCTAATCATGGTGCACCCAAACTTGGTCTCTAATTCATGAATCTCACCGTATCCGAAATATTGATCCACTCCTTAGTTAAGTCAGACCCACCATTTGCATAGACTGGGTTCCTAATTGAGTCTCTCACCGTATCCAAAATATTGAGCCCAACTCATCCTCCAGCCCATAGCATCCAATGCCTAATAGACATGGTTGCATCTTCTTCGGTGCAACTGAGCCACTGTATCCAGCCGAGAACAATCAACCCCGGGAAGGGCCCGCACATCTACAATGGTGGAAGACCTCAGACTTAATCTTTTCTTAGGGAGAATTGATTCAGGTCTCATTAAACTAGACTTGGCATAGTCATAACAATTATGACTAACCTAGTGGCATGGGTTAGCTCGGATTATTGACCACCTCAGATCAGAACTGTGTCAACAGATATGGCCAGGTAAGTGAGATCCGGTGGAAGGAATATGCCATTAACTCGTACAAGAATGCATTCAGGTCGAGTAGCTTCCAATTAAAAACCAGTCGGTCGTATGTGCCAAACTTACCTTAGACACCAAATTGTTGAGTCCAGAACCAATTGGGTTAGCCTACAATCCAGACTCTAACCTCTGAGCCTAATTAGGTCTTGCTTGATCGTGACTCGATCTTGACCCAGACTTAATCCTATTAGGCTGGTCAATTTAAGCATTGTTGATCCCATCTAACCAACTCTTGATTCGGTTTGATCAACCGCTTAGACCTAATTGAGCTACCCAAGCCCGAACCCAGTATTATGAATATGTCTTAGATCTGAAAATTCTCAATTTTAGACCTAATTAATATTTCCATAAACTTAATTCTTAATTAAGTAGGGTTCATAAACAAAATATGCACAATAAATCCTAGGGTTTCAGGATCTAGGGTTTTGCAGAAAGTAAGTTTTGGATTTCTGATTAAGGACGAACACGCAGCACCCCTACACATCATAAGAACACCCCATCGAATGGAAAGAGAGGGCCTTTAAACCCTTCTTCGTTCTTATGATCCGGACGGCCAAGAGGAACGCCTTAATCAGGAACATGCAATACTACAAAACAGTATTTAGATCTATATCATATATCTCATATACAAATTAGATCTAATCATGGCATATTTTGCATACATCTCATGTATTAAATCATGCATATTTTCAGATCTAAATTATCTCATAATAATCTAAAAAATTAGATTTAAATTGATCTAATCAAAATAAATTCTAATCTAGATAATTATGTAGAACTATTCTACAACTAGTCTAGACATGCATCAATCATATCTCATATGATATTTAAAATTAAATAATTTTTATTTGCTATTTTTTAGATGTTATTATAATACTTATAATATCAAAAAATAGTAAATAAAAAGATCTAAAATATGATTTAATCAGATTAAATCAAAAACATGCAAGACTATTCTATAGAACTATTCTATTCTAGAACTAGTCATGCATATCTTCTAATCTTAGATCCAAATCATTTAATTTTAATTTTTCTGATTTCAGATCTGATCACATCTCATGTGACATCTAAAATCATTTTATTTTTTAATTAAAATAAATTTAAAATCAGATCTAAATAATTTTAGAACCATGGCTCTGATACCAGTTGAAGGAAAATCCTGATTTTTCGGACCAGGTTCGTTCAGATCTGATCAGATCAAGAGATATATTTCAAAAATTTTTTCTTTGATCTAATCAGATCTTGATATATTTCAGATCTGAATTCTTATTATTTTAATAAATAAAATAAAATAAGAATAAATTAAATCAAATTTAATTTACCTTGATTTGGGTAATCCTATTACCCTGTTGATGATCCTGTTTGCAGCGGAAGGTTCTGGATCTAGCCACGCAAGCGCCTGGCCTCTCTACCGGTATCCACTCAGGCTTGGATCTGGAGATCCTCTTCTTCTTCTCTATCACATCTCCAAAAATTAGATCTGGATCTGATCTGGAGGATCTTCAAAACTCCTTTTGAAGATCAGCAGTCGTCCTTTGCAGCAGCGCA
The DNA here is from genome assembly GCA_006176705.1 of Cocos nucifera. Taxonomy (NCBI): domain Eukaryota; kingdom Viridiplantae; phylum Streptophyta; class Magnoliopsida; order Arecales; family Arecaceae; genus Cocos; species Cocos nucifera. Next base: position 1,973,456 of record QRFJ01000033.1, on the reverse strand, counting down.
GCCTTCTTAGCTTTTGATCGCCTTTCTTTGATCTGGATCGCACCAACCAAAGGTCCAAAACTCCTTTTGGACGTGGAGAGGAGAAGGGAGAAGAAGGTTTGGCATGGAGGAAGGAGGGGAGAGGCAGCCTTGGGGCATGGGAATTTTTCAATTTCTCATTGAATCTTTTTAAATCTGAGTTGGGCGCAGGGTCTTATTTATAGACTAAGCTGTGATCCAACTCCTCTTCTTCCCAACCAATCACAACCCTTTGTGAAATCAGATCTAAATCTGATTGGTGGAAATAGAGTCCCCTGGATTCCTCCTTAGAGGGCGCCTAAGACCAGTCAAAGTTGGTTCTTAGGAGAACTCTAATTGGAATCCAAAAGGAGAGATGGAGTCCTTGTCCAACAAGGACTCCTAGGCGCCTCCAACTTGGGCACACGCCACCCTTGGCGTGCGCCCTCCTCCTTGCCAGGTTCTGGCAGGGGGACAGGCCCCCACCAGCTCTCCAATAGGTGCATGACATGTGGTCAAAAGTCAAAGTGTCAATGGTCAACGTTTGACCAGTCAAAGGTAGACTTTTGACCAAAGTCAAAGAACAAGAAATGGCAGGTGACCAAAAATGGCAGGTAATGTCTTACAAAATAAGACAACCTTTTCTGACTTGGACAACCTCCAGTCAGACCATATGAAGGCCTCTGATTGAGCACAAACTCCTTTGGCTCAGTCAGGACAACTTATTTATGATAGCAAAAGAAGAACGTTAGGTTCAATCGAGTGCTAGCACGATTTTCCTTGAACCTAATTGAATCTCATTCAGATCAATTGAACTAGATCAGTTCAATTGATGATCACCAGATTCAAACCTTTGTTTGTGTGACCCAGTTAGGTTCAGTTCTGTATGGTAATGGGATATGTCATGATCTCTATCATCGACATCATCGAAACTCCTTTCAATGGATCAGAACTCTTCTGATTCGAACAGCTAGAATGATCGATCATCTAAATCATTCTAATTGCTCCCAAAATCCATCAGTGACACCTAGCAGTATATAGTGGCAACCCATCAGAGCTGAATGCGAACCTCTTGGTGCAGCTACCTACCTGTGTGATTAAGTTCTTCTATCTTGAGCCCCGATCAAATTAGGGTTAAGGTAAACTCGTCAAACCCTAGTCTCTGTCATATGATGTAATCATTCGATTCGAGTCCAATGTAAAAATCTAAATAGAAACTCTTTCTATTATTTCACTCTACCATGGCCATGGATTTTCTGGACTTGATTCTCATGATCATCATAGGGCTGCTCCTCTACCACCGAGGTAGATAGATTCCATCTTGATGCCAATCCAGTTCCTACAATGAACATGTCATAGCCAACATACACCTCAGGGTTCCATATGGCTAGGAGACCGAGTAATGGTGTAGTCAAACTATAACACCCTCAAGGTGAACTGCCGATGCACCTCAGGTCAAAGAACCAGACACACTACTGCAGCATCGAGTCAGTCATTGACGAGAAGGTAGACTCCCTAATGACTACTCGAGGTGGTCACGCTCAGTGCCCTCGTTCTCTAACGAGTACCTGTACTCTCGCTCCGGTGTCTCCACACCGTAGACTCAAGACTCATCTACTAAAGAGAAGCGATTGTACACCAACCTTCCGGATCAATCACCATCCTCGTGATGATCCTATGGTCGGGAGCAATTTTATGAGTTAATAATGATTATTCATGTCTTAAATTTTCAACTCTTGAAAATATGAATTATCATTACCATTAACTCAAAGGATGTATCACAGACACTAAATACACATATGTGATAGAAAATAACCCATTTTATTGATTTTAGTCAAAATTATAATTTTGCCCCTAGAAGTGTATTACAAGTGTCAGCCAATTCTGGCTTCTAGGGCACATATATCTAACCACTAGAACCATGTTTTCGGAGGATCTATTCAAATTCAGATTTATTTTTTTTAAATATAACAAAATTTTTTCCGTTTTTTATCGTTTTTCCATAGATCGAAATACTCCAAAAACATATGCTCCTCGACTAAGACTGAGGATCGAAACGTGTTCTCCATGCGATGCTCCAAAACACGCACTTCTCGGCTACGGTCGAGGATCGAAATGTGTTCTTTATATGGTTCTCCAAAATATGTGCTCCTCGACTATGGTCGAGGATCAAAATATGTTCTCTATGCGGTTCTCCAAAACATATGCTTCTCAGCTACAGCCGAGGATCGGAACATGTTCTCCATGTGGTTCTCCAAAACATGTGCTCCTTGACCATAGTCGAAGATCGAAACGTGTTCTCCAAAACACACGCTCCTCGACCATGGATGAGGATCGGAATGTATTTTCCATGTGGTTCTCCAAAATATGCACTCCTCAGCTACAGCTGAGGATTGGAATGTGTTCTTCATATGGTTCTCCAAAATATGCGCTTTTCGACCATGGTCGAGGAACATGTTCTCCATGCAGTTCTCCAAAATATGTTTCGAATGTGGTTCTCCAAAACATGCGCTCCTCGGCCACGATCGAGGATCGAAACATGTTCTCCATGCAGTTCTCCAAAATATGCGCTTCTCAACCATGGTCGAGGATCGAAATGTGTTCTCCATGAAGTTCTCCAAAATATGTGTTTCTCGGCTACGGCCAAGGGTTGGAACATGTTCTCCATGCGGTTCTCCAAAACATGCACTCACCGACCACGACCGAGGATCGAAACGTGTTCTCCAAAACATGCGCTCCTCAGCCACGATCGAGGATCGAAACATGTTCTTCATTAAGTTCTCCAAAAACACGCGCTCCTTAGCCACGGTCGAGGATCGAAATGTGTTCTCCATGTGGTTCTCCAAAACATGCACTCCTCGACCTCGATCGAGGGTCGGAACATATTCATCATGTGGATCTTCATCGTGCGCTCTTCGACCATGATCGAGGATCAAAACATATTCTCTATTTGATCTCTATCAAGTGCTCCACGATCACGATCGAAAAATGATACACATCTCCACACGATCTTCGATGGGCATTCCTCGACCACAACCAAGGATTGAACGACCTGACAGAATCAACCTCGACCTCGGACTAGTACTCTCTTCGATCGACCTACCGAAAACTTGACCTCGAGAGTGGAGGGCATCTATTATGGATCTATACTTCATCCTCGGCTGCCACATCATCATCTTAAGCCGATCTATGGAAGATTGATGCTTATCAGGTTATGAATATATGATGAATATGAAGATCACGACCTGCTAAATCGATAGTGGTTCCTACTCTTCAATATAATTCTGATTCATCTTATTTTTGGACGATCTACCATAGTTTATACATTATCGATCAATTTTTTTTATTATTTTTTAATTTTCTAATTTAAATATCGAAGAATTTTTATCAAAAAAAATATTTTATTAAAAAAAATTTTATAAATATTTAAATAACATGTCGGTAGTAATTTTTTTAAAAAATTTTAAATTTTTTAGTGGCCGACTGCGGGAGCAACGATTACCTTCCACTTTTTGGCCGTGGTGAAAAATGCAGATGCATCGCATTGGGTGGGTGGGGCCATAAATTCCTTCTCCGTAAGGAGATTTGTTGAATCCATTATCCCACCCCACCTCCACACCCCCGGAAAAAGTAAAAAAGAGGAAAAAAAAATCTTCTTTATTTAAGATGGAGCCCTCCTCTCGTCTCCTCGACCCAGAGCGACCCCATCCATCTTTGCCTTTCCCCTTCCTGATTGGATTTCCAGCCTGCCTGCCATCCATCCGCTGCCTCCTCCCTCAACCAGCCTGATCCATCATCAATCAGCAGGGAAGGGAAGGAAGAGCCGAAAAGGGGACATGGCTCCGGCGGCGGCGGCGGCGGCGGCGGCGTACTCTCGTTACCTCCTCCTCCTCTCCACCTCCGACCATCAGTTCCTGCTCCTGCCTGTACTCATGTCGGTGGTGGCCGTCCTCGTCCTCCAGCTCCTCCGCCGCTCCTCATGGATGAGGAAGATGAATAATAGCGTCGGTGGAGGCAAGGGGCTTCCGCCGCCAGGGAGCGTGGGGCTCCCTCTGGTTGGGGAGACGCTGAGGCTGATCGCGGCCTACAAGACGGAGGACCCGGAGCCCTTCATCGACGAGCGCGTGCGGCGACACGGGCGGCTCTTCACGACGCACGTGTTCGGGGAGCGCACCGTGTTCTCGGCGGACCCGGAGTTCAACCGCGTGGTGCTGGGCGGCGAGGGCCGGTCGGTGGAGTGCAGCTATCCCTCCTCCATCTCGACGCTTCTGGGCCGCCACTCGTTGCTTCTCATGCGGGGGGCCCTCCACAAACGCATGCACTCCCTCACCCTCACCCGCCTCGCCTCTCCCGCTGCCATCCGCGATTCCCCGCTCCTCTTCCACATCGACCGCCTCGTCCAGACCACGCTCGACTCCTGGGCCCCTCAGTCCAGGGTGCTGCTTCTCGACCAGGCCAAGAAGATCACCTTCGAGCTCACGGTCAAGCAGCTCGTGAGCTACGACCCGGGGGACTGGACGGAGGCCCTGCGATGCGAGTACCTCCTCCTCATCGAGGGTTTCTTCTCCATCCCCTTCCCTTCCTTCCTCTCCTTCACCACCTACGGCCGGGCCATCAAGGTGAGAGCTTGGCTGTTTTTCGGATCGCATGCATCGATCTGTTCACAATTCCAATTTTTGTTTTTTTTCAAATTCCCCCTTTTTTCTGTGCTTCCCGTCATTCTTTTTTTCTTTTTTTCCTTTTTTTTCGTCGTCTCAATTTCGGATCGTGCCAGGCACGGAGGAAGGTGGCGGAGGCGCTGAGGGAGGTGATAAGAAAGAGGAAGGAGGAGAAGATGAGGAACGACGATGACGATGACGACGACGACGACAAGGAGGGACAGGGGAGGAGAAAGAAGGACATGGTTGCGGAGCTCCTGGAAGCGGAGGAGGGATTCTCGGAGGAGGAGATGGTGGACTTCCTGCTGGCGCTGCTGGTGGCGGGCTACGAGACCACCCCGACCATCATGACCCTCGCCGTCAAGTTCGTCACCGACAACCCTCCTGCCCTCTCCCTCCTCGCGGTGAGTCACCACATTCAACATCACCACCTTAGCATAGGATGCACGCTTTTATTCTCCCCATCAGGGGATGCTGTCGGTTTCCTCCTCCAATCACGGGAATGTAGATAGATGGATGGATAGATAGATAGGGGCGTGGGAGGATGAGGCTTGAATGAGAGTGCGCTAGAGTGGTGGCGTGTGGAGTGATGTCCGAACCGTAGAACCGTCGTCCGTAGATCATCGTCCTACGCGAAGATGGGACCCACCCAAAATTGCCTTATTTTGCGAAATTATTGCATGGACCTGGTCCACTAGGCAAATCTCGGAGCATATGCACGGTGGATGACGCGCAACCGGGAATTGGCGAGATACAAGTGGTGGTAATGTGGCGTGGTCCATTGGACCTGGTTTAAGCAATAATGCGACCCTTATTTCCCGTTAAAGCATAGCATCGAGTGTGTGGCATGGAGTATGACCAAATGAGATGGCTAAACCGAGCCAATTCGTGGGGACGTGGGCATATTGCCGGCCGGCTGCGGAGGACCATTTGGGAGCAGACGCATTCGGAGAATGCAACAACACTAGTGTTGGCCATCCAATTGGAGTGAGATTTTTTCCAGATAAGTTGGTGCATGTACAAGGATGCGCATGCTAATCTCTTGCTTTCGATCTCCCGCCTGTTTGGTGCAACAGGAAGAGCACGAGAAGATCAGAGCCAGGAAGAAGGACGAGATGGAGCCACTGGACTGGAGCGATTACAAATCGATGCCCTTCACCCAATGCGTACGATGATGCAATCAGGCCCACTTCTCCTCCTCTCCCCTCACAAATCTCTCAATAAAGGATATTGCGGCAGCGTGATCATAAACTAAATCACTATAAATTAAATTCTGGTCCAGGTGATCAACGAGACGCTTCGGGTGGCCAACATCGTAGGCGGAATTTTTAGAAGAGCGGTGACGGATCTTCATTTCAAAGGTACGCCATTCACGTCAACTCTTCACTTGCCGCAATTTTTAAATGGTTGTGCAGGCGAAGAACCGAGCGCAAACCTTTCTCCATGTCTCACAGGGTACACGATTCCAAAGGGAAGCAAGGTTTTTGCATCGTTCCGGGCCGTACATCTTGATCCTGAGTACTACGAGGAGGCCCGCACCTTCAATCCTTGGAGATGGCAGGTATGGTCGCTGACTAGTATTGTCCCATCCTTCCTGCTTGCAGCTCCCAACGTTCGCTCACAAGTCACGACTGCTCTCTCGCTCTCTCTCTTATCTCACAAACACACAAATCAGCAAAATCTTCCATTAAGCTAGCAATTAGGTTATCTTGGGATCGTAAGTTGTTGAGTTTGGACTCGGGTCTGTGCATGCAGACTAATGATGCTGTCCAGCAAGCAAGTGGGGCAGGCATATTTACCCCCTTTGGAGGAGGGGCCCGCCTGTGCCCTGGCTACGAGCTTGCCCGGGTTGTTATTTCTGTGTTCCTCCACCACCTCGTCACCCGTTTCAGGTGTGCACTTCACTTGATCTGACATGAAGAAAGCATGTAGTTGATTTATTCGATCTATCTTCTCAAATTTTACTATCATCATTCATCTGAATGAATCATAATGACGCCTTTTGTTTTCCATTTTTTTTTCCTTTTTTTTTTCTTATTCAAAAAAATTATAAAAATCATAGTTGGGAAGCAGCGGAGGACAAGCTGGTATTCTTCCCCACCACCCGAACTCTCAAGGGCTACCCGATAAACGTGCGTCGTCGCAGAAAGTCTCGGTCATGATGAGTTGTCCTCTCTCCTTTTATTCCCGGTTCCTCTGTGTCACTTATATCCAGTCCAATATGTATGACCTCTGAATAAGAGAAGAAAAGCAATGACAGTGATATCCTTAGCCTCTTAGTTCCAAGCTAGTGCCCTGTAGGGTCTGTTGCCTGCGCAGGCATATCTCTTGATCTGTAGAGAATATAGTGCAGTCTGATCCGGCATGTGTTGGATGGCCGGCTAATCTCCGCCGATAATGATACACAATACCCCTTAATTTGGAGCCATCCCGAGGAGCTGTTGCTAACCCGTCTTCTTCGTCCCAACCCATTCGGTGGTGCCGGCAGTCCACGTTCGGCAGAAGAAAGCATCATGGAATCGAACCTTTTATTGTTCGCTGATGTTATTTGTACAAAAAGGGGACACGGTAGGGGGCGAAGACAGGCAGCCCGCTGACCTGATTGAGATCCGAAGGGACGCACGTGAGTTCATTGCGCTGCCTTGAATGAGCGGCGGTGCACCGCCCTGCGAAGCACACCACACCTAAATAAGAGGCACAGCGAGGGACACCTCAATAAGGGCCGTTTCACCCATCGCTGCCCGCCGGTGCACGGCGTCCCTTCTTGGCCTTCCCTCCGCCAACACCAGGGAGGTTTTTTTTTTTTTTGGAAGAGGGTGGGGAAGAGGAGAGGAGGGGGAGGAGTTGGTGCGGGGCGCGGACCAGGCAACACCTCCATCTGATCTGGAGCGACTGGAGACGGATGATCAATCAAAATCCAAGAATCCTTCAGCCTTACCATATTCTTGAATGGATCGAGGATCAACAGAGCCCTCTCACACACCACACCCTTAAGAGGGTCTCGTAGGATCCTTCGACAGTCCTGGGGCGCAAGTTTAAACGATTCACCGCTTTCCGCTAAGACCATCCTACGTCAATTCCTAACCTGCCCGACTGTTATACATCGACACGTCATTACCATAAGTCGTTGAACACCATGATGTGAAGCTTCACCAAACAAGATTTGAAGAAGTGGGGGAGACAATGCACTAAATATCATCCAAAAGCACGTTTCAATCACCACAGATATCCAAGCATCATCAAATTCTTGCAGATAATATGAGCATCGTCAGGAGCCCATCTGCTCCTATAACAGAGATTCATCATAGGTTTATGGATACGATTAAAAAATAGCAACTGATAAGACTAATACAAGGATGAGTATTCTTTGCAAGCACAGGTTCCACTTAACATAAAAGCAAGATAAGTGAACAAATATACAAAACCTAACATTGGACATAGAAAGGCACGACACCGTTATCATTTCAAAGGCCTGGGACTTTGACCTACGGTAGCGTCATCCACAATCCAGGCTTATCTGCAATTCCATAGTCAAGATGTCCCCGTCTTCAATCCTCATCCTCATCTTCCTCCTCCTGCAGTGACGCTCACATCAGACAGAGGAATGCAGAAACATTTGCACCCTTTCTTTTCTTTCTTCTTTATTATTATTTTTTTAATCGTGAAGAGTGATGCACATTTTTATTAAAGATAAAAATAAAACAGCTGCTTTGGTCAAGAAACAGCAATCAAAGCACCAAATCTTACATAGCCTGACGCCTCATACTAGATTGCACGACATGGCATTCAAGCATAAAATGCGATGGATGCAAATTGATATTCATGGAAATACCACGGGTGAAGATGTTAGTGCCCGTTCATTAGCCAGCTGTAGAGCCTAGAAATGGTAAAGCGCCGATAAAAACCAGACAAATCAACCAAAACATGGTCACAGAAATAAGATGCAGCACTTGCAAATAAAGTGCTACGGAACCAGAAGCAACAAATCCTGGAGAACAAATAGGAAAGGCAGAAGCTACAACCACCTGACCCCACAATATATACAAGCTGACAAAGAAACACCCCCCCCCCCCCTTTAAATTGCACGTCCACATTGCATTACTCTCCAGCCACACAACCTTACAAAATTTAATTTCTTCCAATTATCAAAAAGATATCCTGAAGGCAACGTTAGAAATTTCCCACTACTTAGATCTGCAAGTATAAGTTGAAAAGCATCTCACTGATTAATGCATGAGTGCGTCAATAACAGGCTTTCTTCTTTTTAAAAGCAAAGCACATCTTTTCCAAGTGACTCAGGAGATCCCCTAAGCAGTAACAAAAATAAAGCATAGCCATGAAAGGCTCAAACAAGAAAATTTCAACGTTAATCAATCTGATAAAGTATTCAACCCACAACACACCAAACAGCCCTGAAAATGAGCCATCTGGAAAGACATGGAGAAGGCCCTTCCTCTTTCCGAATAGTAGGGTCTCTTTCCTCTTTGATCACCACCTTCACATCACACCCATGGTAAACAGCATGTCCTTCTCCACTTTTTAAAATGTTAAACTGACTCATTCAACTTGTTTGGGTGTCCAGCTCACTCATAAGCTCACCCATCCACTTGCTCATAAGCAAGCACTCTCTCATTCATGATCAACCTCACTCATAAGCAAGTCCATACAGTGGCCAGACATAACTTATGTCACTGTTATAATTGTCAGAGTCCACTAACTAACAAAAAATTTTATCCCCAGCCCCCAACATATCAAGATCTAACCTTTGGATGAGACCCAAAAAACATCTAAAACCCCCGTCACAGATGGAATCCTTCATTCTTCACTACTCTTTTGGCTCACTAAACTTTCACTTTTAGCCTTCAAGACATGATCTCCAAATAGTAATATCAATGACAAAATCTACAAATAACAAAGGACACTTCACACTACAAAAAAATTCCCCTCAAATAAATATAATCATTTAATCAAGATAATACAAATAAATCAAGAGGAGAAATTTTCATTTAGGTGATCATTATGTCTTGAAAAGAATGTGAAACATATAACAAAGTTTCTACCATTTATCGTCACATAATGCAGCATAGTTCTAATCACTTGAAGAGCTCTAAGAAGCTTACCTCTCCACTTTCCTCTTCATCGACTTCAGACTTTGACCTATCAGACTCCTCATCACCATCGTCAGTCACACTTTCCTGAATCAAAAATATAGTAAAATAAACCAGGGACTATTGTAAAGTAATATCCCACATGCTACCATTCGAACATGCAAGAAGACTAGTTTTATTTAGTACTTGTTTCTTGTTGTAGGCAGACATTTGCTTTTCGTATTCACTCTTCCTTTTTGCAGCTTTGGCTTCATATGGAGCTTTCTCCTGACAAATTAACAAAACCAAATTATTTGCACATCCGATGTGCAATACAAGAGGAGCCACCATCATTCAGAAGTGTCTGATAACAAAGACAGGAAAAGATTCTACCATACAAAGCCCAACACCACCATATCATCTATAGTTTTTACATTCAATCCAACTAAAATAGGGTCAAGCCTGTATGCAATAAAATAGTTCTATACATCTTAAAGACCACCAAGACAAGACAGCTTCAGTCACAGGCAATCTTAACAAAGATAAAGCAAACAAAAAGACAGAGAATTCCAAAGTACAGAGCCAGAAACCCAGATCTGTCATCATCATCATGTGATTTATTGAAAAGATTTCTATTTCGTTAGCTGAGAAAATAATACATACAGCATCAGACATTGATTTCCACTTCTCTCCTCCAGCTTTACCAACCTGCAGTAACAACATCAAATGTTAAATAAATCCATGAATCGAAGTATAAATGATGATTCGGTATGATTAAATATAGTAGATTCTGTCTGTGTATCTCCTTACAACTGAGACAGCCTTCACATTGGGATGTTCCTGCTTGTATTGTTTCCTGAACTCTTCACTGCAAGATTAAAGTTGCAATAAGTTAATGATTTCTGAAAACAAAATGTAGCATTACAATGCAGAAGCCTCTATGTGAAACAAGAGAATTGCAAGGGTACTTACAGGAAAACAAAAAACGCACTCGAAGGCCTCTTTGGTTTGTTAGGATCTTTTTTGGCCATTTTTTCCTTCTTGGCCTGTCTTTTGCTACTCTTATCTGCCTTAATTGCAGCCTTGCGCTTCCCAACCTTTCTGAAATAAAGAAAAATACAAAACCATAAACTATATTTAGTCCTATCTGCTTCCTAGCAGCCTTGTATTTCCCAACCATTATGAAAAACAGAAAAAAGAAGCATACACAGCAACCATCACAAATGTAGAGATAGTGTTAGTGCACCATCTCCAGCAATTATCATACATTATGTCAAAAGCCTCCCATATACTGAGATTCCCATCTTCACAACTAGCCATTGATGAATATGCCATATAAATACTATAGTCCATACGTTAGAATGTATCCTTTATCCATCTTTCTCCATTAATTCCCTTACTACATCTTGCACATACATGTGTTCTGAACATTGTCATCTACAAAAGTTATGCAACCTCATCAAATACTTAATTTTATCCATGTAGATTCCCAATACAGTAGCATCTTCCAAACGCACATTAACATATCCCTATTTCAAATATATTCCTAGAACAGCATAGCCTGTTGAAAACCTCTCTTCTGCAAATGGATCTTCGCTACAGTAGAATCGTTAATAATGAACGTGCAGAAGGACCCTCCATCATAACATATGTTTGTTTCACTCATAGGTCATACTCATATAATTACTAAATAACCACTTGTGTGCCCCAGCCTTGATGCAAATGTGCCTAGAACCTCATGTGTGCATCCACACTTAAACTCAGTGTTTCCATGCCCCATAGGCTCAATCAGTTTACTCAGCAAATAAGATGGATCATAGGCCACCATCACAAACAGAAAATATTGTAAGCTACAACAGCAGATAGGATGAAGTTAGCAATTTCATTGCAAAGGTCAACTGGATGCAGCATTAAAAAGCTCAAGTAACCTGTCATCAGCTGGCTTCAGCACTTCCTTAGTTTCCTTCTTTGTTGCCCCTTTTCCCTTTCCTCCCTTCATTTTCCGGTGAAGTTCCTGTTACAATGAGATTAATCAAAACAAATGAAACCTTGAAACCACAAGAAGTTGCTAGTTAGAAATGGCAGCAGCTGTAGAATAATAATAAGAAGAAACAGTAACTACCTACGAGCAATATAAGCTATGGCAAGAACCAGGGATGCACCATATAACTTGACGCACGTATTAAGCATTCAATAAGCTATCTAACTAAAGGATATAAAATAGAAGGAGATGACATTGAAAGTAAACTCATCAAAGCAAAGAATTTCCAGATTCCAAATCAGAGAGAAGCTTAGTAAATGCATTCAGATAAACCTTAAGGGGGGCCCTATTACTGAACTAAAAGTCTCGTTAGAAAAATAAATTACACAAGTTTCAAAAAGCCCTTCAGAGGTCAAACGAAAGATCAGCTTAAATGCAACAAAATACAAGAAAATAAAACTAATCCAGCAAATATAAGTGGCCACATGTTTGCTCGGAATCTCATAGCTGTAAAACGATCAAGGAACAAGTTGATGAGAAAAGGCGGAATTGAAAAAGAGTGAAGAAGAAATGCCCCCATTGTCAACAAGCAATAGATGTATCATTGAATGCAGCAAAAACAGAACCTAGAGCTCTGTAGATCATCAGAATAAATTTCATGACAGATAAATTGCGCTAATAGTTTCAATGATCATCATCAACATCATCATCATCATCATCATCATCATCATGATATAATAATAATAATAATAATAATAATAATAATAATAATAATAATAATAATAACAATAACAACAATAATAATAATAATAATAATTAATTATTATTATTATTATTATTATTATTATTATTATTATTATTATTATTAATCATTATTATTATTATTATTATTATTATTATTATTATTATTATTATTATTATTATTATTATTATTAAAAAAGCAAGGGTAAGGTACAAATAAATCTCCCCCCAGGCTATGATCGAATTTTAAGTCGATAAATTATTTTTAGGCCTAAAAAGAGTGGGGTTAAAAACCCTCAAGTTCATGGGGACTAAATAATAAACAGCAGCAAAAGAAAAGAAGGCACACGAGAAAAAGCAGCAGTACAATCCCTCAGCAGGAACCTGATTCCATAAAATCCTCTCTGATCAGAAGGTCAGATAATAAAAGGTACAAAACAATGCATAGCCACTGAGAACAAATACCAAAAAAAAAGAAAAAAAAAAAGCAAATGGCCTGAGAGCAGCATCAAGAGGCAACAAGCATCTTGCAAAATGCTAAAATGAATTTTATGTGCCACAACAATATAGATAAATACATGATAAAACTACCATGAACGGATCGAATAAGATATGAGAAGGAAATAAAACGACCATCAAACAGTTCGGATCTCTTCAAGAACAGCAAAAATCAAGAGACGAATAAGCAGATCGAGACCGAAAATGAATAGCACAAAAATTGAATTAAAAAAGAAAACAAAAGGAGACGGAAAGATTAAAAATTGAATTTAAAAAGAACTAAATAAAAGGAGGCGGAAAGAAACCCTAACCTCGAAAGGAAGAAGAGGCGAAAACCTGTCGACCGCACGAAGAGGGAAAGAAGGCAGCAGAAAAGATAAGAGGTAAGAGGGAGATAGAGAGAGCGAAGGAAAGCAGGAAGGAGAGAGAGACTGATGCCTACGACCGACTGGAGGACAGGAATTGGAATGTAAGCAACCGGCACAGCCGGTTGGCACCCCTTCTATTGGCCGCCACCCGGACACCAGGACGCCAGCGATCCTGCTGCGACCGGCTACTCCCCGCTGCCCTCCCTCGAGCTTATCGGCCCAGCACATTAGCTCACGCCAGTCTTGAGATATTTTTAGGCGGTCCGCCAAAGGCCTTCTGATTGTTTGCGACGATGCCTCGACTCGTCATCTCAGCCACTCAGTAAAATACCACCTACTCCTTCCTGCCCCTGCGGTTGGTCCATGTACCGTCTGCCGGCATCTATATATATATATATATATATATATATAGATGCATCAAAATAAATTAAACGAAATAAGATAAATAAAATAAAATAAAATCATAAGAAAGGCATATTTATAATGTACAAGCAACAGCTGCCCGCCTACCTTTCCTCATCTCGTTCTTCTCTTTGCCCTGTCTTGTCCCATTCCTCCGTAGTTCAGGTCTATCATTACCCTGATCCTTCTCACGTACGCTCTTCAATTTCAAATTTTTCTTGTTTCTAATTTCTTTTTCTTCGTCCATTCTCTTCTCTTCCCTTTCCTGATCATCGCAGATATCGGTGTATCGGGTGCTTCCGTCGCTGGGCGGAAAGGGAAGGGCGAGGAAAAGAGACATCTTTCTTTCTTTCTTGTTTTCTGAAAGAGAGAGAAATCGACAATTAGTATCTATAAGAAGAGAAAAAAAAGAAAAAAGAAAAGAAGAAGAAGGTAAGAGAGAGAAAGACGGAGAGGAGGGATGGGGCGGCTGTTCCTGATACATCTCGAGGGGAAGATCTACAGTTGCAAGCATTGCCAGACCCATCTCGCCCTGTACACCGACATCATGTCCAAGGTAGGATAGGAGCACATCGTCGCCGTCTTGTCTCTATCTTTCTCTTCCCCTCCTCCATCTTCCTTGTTTTTGCAATTAATTAGGAGGTGAGGGTTTTTTTTTTTTGGGGGTGTTCCTGATTTTTAATTTCCTCGTCACGAACGAAACAGCGCCACTGTTTTTCTTTTTTCTTTTCCTTTTTTTTTTTTTTTTTGGTGGCCTCCCGGCGGTTTTCCATTCATCGAAAAATTCCTTGATAAATCTTGTGCAATTCCGTGGACGGAAGATTTTTTTTTTCCCTTCCCCATTTCCCTTCAACAAGTGCCGACGCTGACGGTGATCTTTTATGTACATGGACGGCTAAGAATCTGTTCGACTCTGTCTAAATTCTTCTTTCACGCTTCCTTTATTAACTCATCCTCTCTTCTTCTTAATCCAAAAGTTCATTCATTTCGTGCTGCTGGTATTTGATTCCTTGCGAGATGACGGGACGATATTTCGGACAACCGGTTGAATCATTTTCGTGCTGACTTGTACCATCTCGAGTAAATTTCCAAGACCGCATTCCAGAAAAACACTGGGCAGCTGAAAGATTTTAGAAAAGCAGCAGTTAGTGCTCAGTCTTGGCAAGTTTCTTGCCCTGTGCGCGCCGACTTAGACGGTAATCTTCTTAGATTCTAATGCTAAAGAGCCTGTGTTCAAAAAAAGTAGGGAGCTCTCTCTTTTCAAGGAAGGAGAGGAGGAAGAATTTTCAGGTGTTGTTGAATGGAAATTTGGGACAAACATGACGATGCCTTCAGAGAAATCCTTGCAAGCTCTTCGACTCAACGTCTTTGCTCTATCCATATTTCCTTCACTTACCACATGAGGCAGCACGGCGATGCGTTGTGGCATGTTGTGTGAAAACATGCATTGCTTACCAGTCCCTCGACCACTGTCCTACCTTCTATATTTAATTCTTTCATTTTACCTCGCCCACAAAGACCTTTTATTTTACTTTACTTATTGATTTCAATCAATCAGCTTATGTGGACAAATGATTAATGCTAGTTGTCCATGTTGATTAAAAAAAAAATTGAGAGCAATATGGAATTCATAGGGCTTTCTTATGATTTTTTTTTTTGAATTTTTCTTAATGGATGCACTGCTCATCTTATTTGTTATGAAATTTTATTTTCAAAAAGCCAAGCATAAAGTTGTCTGTATAAGTTACAATTCATGCATACTGAATGTGGATGGTGTAACTCTACTTACCAACTTTTTTGGTTTTCCGTCCAGTCCTTCCATTGCAGGCATGGGAAGGCTTATCTCTTCCATAAGGTGTAAGTAGTATGGTTATCTTTGCTTAATAATACGCCACTTGAGATTTTATTCTAAAATTTAGCACTGCTCTCAATTGGATGAAAATGCTTTTACATCACCAGATTTCCATCTATATCCGATTATTATCTTTTTACCTTTTTTCATTATGTATTGGTAGAATTAAGTATGTTATCATCAAAACTATTTATACCTTTACGTAGTTGCTCTATAATGATAATGAATTCGAATTTCTACTAAATATAGAGCACTTTCCACATTATGATCATTATTTTTGTAAAGAAGAGAAACAAATAATATTTAAATGGGTAGAGAGAAAGTGCTTAGATCCATGGTTTCTTAAAGGGAGATTTTAGCATCACCCTTTTCTCCTTCGACAAAAACTATACAAAGAGTATATGCCTTTAGGAGACAAAAGAATATGTATATTATTTTGTAGGAAAAGGCCACATTTTATATATTATGTGAATCAATTAGTTCATCTAGATATTTTTTTTCATACTAGCATATAAGTATGTGCAATGCACATTTACTGAAAACAAAAAAATGGATAAGACAATAAGAAATAAATAACATGATTTTTACAAAAGGGTGAAATACCAAATAAAAAGTAATAAATAATTTTAAATAAGTGAAAATAAAATTTAATACGAGAGTGAGATATTGGAGGGGGATAAGATAGCTAGAGGGGGAGCTGGAGAGGGAAAGTTTATTATGTTAGGATAGAGATAAAAGGAATTTGAGGTGCTTGAAAGATTTTATTGGATATGGGATCACAAAAAAATCGAGATTAGTTATATAGGTATCAAGCTTTACCATCTCAGTATCATATCCTGTACTAGTACCATCCTATTAAAGTGTCGGTATGCAGTATGGTACGATGGTGAGGCAAACCAAATGTCGATATAGTACGAAAATACGTGTCAATTCAGTACTAGTACTATATGGTATGGTGCCAACTAGTATGGCGAACCCTGGTGCATATTTTTCTTTCCAAAACAATCCATGTTGATGATTTTATTACAAGTTTTCTTTTTGAATCAAGTAACATTCTGTTTGTGGACAAACTTGATAGGCCTAAAGCACCCTTAATGCTCCTTTTAATATAGTATATATTAAGGTTTCTTGTCTCAATATCAAATGTCATACTAGTACCATGCTAGTACAATATCAATACATCCGATATAGAGCTTGGTTCGGTGTACAAGGACTCGGTATGCCCCCTGCCAAGTCTTAGTTCCATAGTTCACCAAACATATATAAGAGGGCACACTAGTGCACGATACAAGTTCGTGCCATTCCGAGGGATACTGAAACATGAGCTAGAGAGGGAGGGAGATAGGGAGGAGAAAAAGGGAGTAGGAGGAAGGGAAGGAGAGCAGAGGAGGGAAAAAGAGGGCTCGAAAGCCCTCGTCATCATCCGAGGGGGTGGGGGGGTGGGGGGGTGGATAAAGGGAGAAGGGAGGGTTGAGGGAGAGGAGGAGGGAAAACTCTAACTCTAACCTGCACGAGCGAGATAGATAGATAGATAGATAGATAGATAGATAGATAGATAGATAGAGAGAGAGAGAGAGAGAGAGAGAGGAAATCATCGAATGCATGCAGCGAGAGGTGTTTTAATAGGGCAAAGCAAGCCGGCCGACCAAAAGAGGGGTTTTAATAGCGAAATGGTTCCATTTCAATTCAAGGTCGATCCCTAGCCGATCCAATTCATCCCAGATTGGCCAATTCGGTGTGATTCAACGAATGATGCTCGGTTTAGTATTTGTATGATACACTTGGTACTAGGAGGTTTGCACTGAAGTAGGGATGATAACAACTTAGGTATGGGTCAAATAGGCTATTACCTATACTTGCCTTGGAGCAAGAGATAGAGTAGGTAAAGTTAGACAAGGTAAGTGGGACAGATTGGTTTGGGTAAAGCTATAAAAATCAATTTTTTTCATACAAAACAATTTTTTTCCTCGGGGAGAGGATTTTTGAAAATTTATATATTCGGCTCAAGTTCATAGAAGGTTTTAGCATTTTCTATACCTGTTCTAGATCCGTTGCAGGTCGGGTAAAACTCACCCCATTAGCATTGGATCTGGTATCCAAAGGGCAGAGTAAAGTGCCACCTCTATGCTGAAAACACCACCTTTGTAAAGTGACAATGTGTAATTCTTGATATTGGTGAGACAATGTAGGGCTTTAGATTTTCTAGATGCTTAAAAATGTGGATCCTAAGCTTAGAATCAGTCCTAAGTTGTGTTGGAAGGACGTATAGGCGGAATTTCTACATAAGTTTTCATGTAAGGTCCATGTTTACTCTTAAAAGAAATCAGAAAATGGAGAAAATAGGTCATTGGAGATGTGGAGGCAGTGATCTAGAAGGAGATTCAGTTCTGGGATTACTCTTTGAAGACTATCTACAAGTTTGTTGGAAAGAGTGGAGATTTCTTTGGAGGGAGAAATCAAGAGCCATATGGTTGAAAGAAGTGACAGAGAGTTAGCTTTTTTTTGTAATAAAGTATATGCCGGTTCTATGGGGCTGTGGAAAATAGGGACTTTGTAAGACCATATGGTTTGCTTAGTATTGTAAAGACGTTAATAAAATAATGCTGGTTTTATTAAAACAAGTTGCTATTTTTTTGTCATGCATTCATTTTAGCTGGCTTTGGCATCACATAGATGCATCAAAGTAAGAAATAAGGCAAAGTCCTCATTTTTGCACCCAAGCTTGATTTGGAAGAGACACCAGCTGATGTTAATTGAGATGTTGTACTGTTTGTACTACAGTGTTGGGTTTTGTGATACTTTTGTAGGTAGGGCAGAAAACAAATGTTCATGATTATTGGGTAAAGCAAATGATTGGTAAATACGCATTTGGTGCATGGAAAGAATGCTTCTTACATGGGCCAACATGCCCCACCTCTCAGGTTTGTAGTCAATCTGCCTATCTATATATACATATATGTGCTTGTTACAGACCCCCCCACCACCCGAGAGGAGGAAAAAAAAAAAAAACAATTGGGGGAGGTGTTTTAATGGCGAATCGGCCCTGTCTCGATTCGAGAGGCTAAACCATGCTGGTCATGACTGGTCCAGTTTAATATGCCCCGAACCAGCTGGTTCAGCATGATTTAGCAAACCATGCTTGGTTTGGTACTGATATGGTATGCTTAGTACAAGGAGGTACACACTAAAAATGCCTTTGTCAAGTGACAATATGTAATTCTTGACATTGGTGAGACAATGTGGGGCTTTGAATTTTTTAGATGCTTGAAAAAGTGGATTCTAAGCTTAGAATCAATATAAGTTGTGTTGGAAGGTGTAGTTGGAAGTTCCACATAAGTTTTCATATAAGGTCCATGGTTACTCTTAAAAAAATCAGAAAATGAAGAAAATAGGTTATTGGAGATGTGGAGGCAATGATCTAAAAGGAGATTCAATTCTAGGCTTACTCTTAGAAGACTATCTAAAAATTTGTTGGTCAATCCAATAAAGGGTTTTTTTGCATGTATACCCTTCTAAATATACAAAATTGCATGAATACCTTAGTAAAGTTGCTATTTGCTTATATACCCTTCTAAATATGCAAAATTGCATGAATACCCTCCCTCTTTTCTTTCTTGATCTCTCCATCTCCAACCCTCGATTTCATAGGGTTAGGGTTGGAGCCCCCCCCCCTCCTCCCTCTCTCTTTCTCCCTCTCCCCTTCTCTCAATCTCTTCCTCTCTCCTTTTCCCCCTCTCACTCTTCCTTTTTCTATTGTTGTTATGCCCTAGAATGGCACGATATGGATCCATATTGTGCCAAACCAATCACCAGCCGATACACCCTTCGATACAGGTTTGGCAAGCCTTGGTTATAAGTATTGACATGTACCAAGTGATGCAAAGCTTGGTGTATTGTGCTAGTGAGACTTCAAAACCTTTGGCGTGAGTGCAATAAATATTTTAAGAATTGGGGCTCGGTATTGTTATTGGGAGGACGATTATGCATGTGTGACCCTTAGAATGCTTAGAGAGGGGAGAATTGGTATATCCACCTTTTATTGAATTTTGAGAAAAAGAACTGCTTCCATGACCTCCCCCATTTTCACTCATTAAGGAAATCTAAGCCACTGACAAATAAGTGCATGAATTCATTGATATTATGATCATATCCTCATAATTTTGGTATTTGCTTGTACAGTTTCAAAGCACCTAATTTGCTGCCTTTCACAGAATTTCAACTGGTATGTAGGGTGAGTCGAAGTTCCTTCTTAAATTCAAGTGAACATTTTCAATTGCCAGCATAAGTCATCTTGTGCTCCATCTAAAACCCAGTGCTTCGTCAATCTGGTGATCTCTTTTACCTCATTGCATCTCGTAGGTTGCAGCTTCCAAATGATAACAGGTGCATAAAATGAGATGAGCATAGAAATGTGCCAGGATGAAATGGTTACAAGTAGATAAATATAACTTTTCATTCTTGGTACAGTAAATGAACATTCCTTCTCTTTTGCATGTCCTAAACTATACAGAAAATGGTTATATGTGTACATGTAGTAGCTTATCACTGCTTGCAGATATTTGGAGTTCATAATCAAGTTAATTCAGTACAAAGGCACATCTTTTTGGAATATTTGTATTCTACTGTTGCATAACCAATAAGATGAAATTGAGCGACGCTGGTGTCTTATGCTGGTTATTAGGAGTCATCTGACACTGCTAAAGATTACCCAGTTAGCAGTGTATGGATCACTCTGGTGCCAAGCAAGAGGCTACCCTTGTGAGCCTTCTTTTCTGTAACATCATCTGTTATGTACTCATCAATCCATGGTAGGAATGCCATTTTATCTTTTTTCCAAATCTTTAACAGAGTGAATGTGATGGTTGGACTGAAAGAGGAGCGTGCGATGATGACGGGGTTGCACACCGTATCGGACATCTTTTGTGTTGGTTGTGGATCCATTGTGGGATGGAAATATGTAAGACCCAATTTCAATTGTTTTCACTTTTCACTTGTGTAATCTAATGGCATCTACTGATGACCCCGTGGTTTATTCCAGGAGGCTGCCCATGATAAGAGCCAGAAGTACAAGGAAGGAAAATTTATCCTCGAGAGGTGCTCTTTAAATAATCTATATTTATATGAATGTTTGCATTCAATAAAATAAAATCTGGGTGAAAAAGGGTTTCAGAATTTAACAAGCATGAACGCAGATAAGTTTATTGATTGAATACTTGCTGGACATTATTAACATGTGTAAGTTACGGTTTGAACTAGGTTTAAAGTCTCGGGCCCTGATGGAAGTCACTACTGGGTGAGCCATGATCCTCATGTAGGAGGGAGTGATGATGATGATGCATGATCTGCTCGGAACTTAGACCAGGCATCAATTCCTTTTAACTGTACCCAAGTTCCCATTATTGACTAATGAAGTGGATTCTGATAATTGTCACGTTTTGCGCGCATTCTTGGCAGTTGAGGTACATATCATTCTAAATAATGTGGTTCTCTTGCTTTCTCATAACCGTTTGGATTCAACAGGTTATTTCAATCGTAAAGATGCCAATGTGCAATGGTAAGGTTTCAGACCTTGTACTAGCAAGCTGCTCTCTAAGTTCCATACAAGTTGAGCGTTACCCAACACGCAGCTTGTCGAGTCACGCATGCTAAAAACACCCGGAAAGGGGCATTATGTGAAAGTAAATTGGTGGAATGCTTCCCGGCAAAATCGGATATAAAAATGACTGCAAGTTTGCAATGTCTGATAGCTTAAAGTCTCGTGTGTCTATATATATATATATACACACACACATACATATGTATGTATGTGTGGGTGTGTATATGTATGTACGTTCGTACGTACGTACGGATGGAAAGAAGTGAGCCGCCATATGTCCGAGAGAAGTGAGCCACCATCCTGAGCTGCCTTGCGCCCCCTCACGGGGTGTCTATGTTGATTGCCCATGATGTAGCAGAAGCGTAAATTAAATTAGATCTTTCCAGGGTGCTGCCAGGTCAGTCAAAGGAACAATGATATCGAGGAGATTATTTTCACCTGTTGCTTCGAAAGAGGAGTTGGAATTCCAAAGTACAACACCAGGATCGCCATTTAGTCCTCCCGAGGAAGGTGGGGGATGGGATCTTCCATGTATCGCTTGAGGAGGCATGGAAGCTGCAATGAAAGATTCCCAGTTATCCCCTGTCACGGACCTCTCGAGGGCATGGGAGAGGATGAACTCCGAGGCTTGGAGCAATACTTTGATGAAGATCGCTTGAGGATTTTGATATAATCTATCAAATATCTGTTAAGGAATGATGCGCAATGAATTATGGTAGTCAAAGAAGAAAAAATCTGAAAAAAACTATGAAATATACAAGTACAAGATAGAGAGAATTTATATGGTTTAGAGTGACGGCATAAAATAATATTTTATTATATAATAAAAAATTTTAAAGAAGTATGAGAAATCAAAAATAAAGAAAAATTTTTTTCTTTTTTTTTTCTTATAGATGCAAGAACAATCTTAACAAGAAGAAATTTCTTCGCCTGACCTCTTGGCTGCTACTCCTTGAGATGCTTCCTCGATCTTTCTCGGACCTTATGCTACATGCTCTGATATTCATGGGCCCTTAGGCCTATTTTATAGCCATAAAACCCAATCTAGATCGAAGAAACACTCCTGATCGAACTCCACAAACGTCTGGATTGTTCGATCAATTTCCGCACTCATTTTTGGTCGCTCGATTGTGCATCCGCACACTTGATCACGCCCGATTAAGCCTCTCAGCCTTCGAATCAAGCCTGTGGATGTTGTAGGCTATTGGATCATGCCATACATAGCATTTTTTGAAGAATAGACCAAGTTGGTCCATAGGAGCCATGCGGACCGCGACACCAAACGTGGTCCACCATGGACCGCACCAAATCCTAGCATCCCGCGTGCGCCTAGGCTTGGGCCATGTGCCCACATTGGCCAGCGCGTGCTTATGCACCCATGGGCAAGCCTGTAGGCTCTATTGGGTCACATGCTGCGGGCCTCACTATTCAGCATTTTTGGGCTCCTTGCGACGTACTCTTCGAGCTGGGCTTCTCTGCATCTAGATTTTGATTATATCCGGTCAATTAGATGGATTAGGCTTCGTCAACCAACAACTCTTTCATTTTGAGACTAAGATATCTAAACATGCATCCACCTGATATAAGACAAATTTTTATAATATAAATTAGTATTCTATGCAATGCCTCCATTCAACTAGCTTTAAAGGCCAATTGAGGTCATACATAGTCCTAATTTCTCTGCAGTGACTATTTTAGTCGACATATTGGCTGAATTCTTCGAACCCAGAATTTTATTTAGTGACAAGCTTTCATCTTCAAGCAATACTTTGATGAAGTAATATCTCAGTTGTATATGCTTTATTCTTACATGGAATATGGGATTCTTCATAATATAAATAGCACTTTGACTATTACTGAATAGTGTACTGCAACTCTACTCTCTATCCAATTCTTATAGTAAATTCTGCAATCAAATCATCTTCTTACTGATTTTTATGATAGCAATATATTCTGCCTCGATGGTGAAAAAAGCTATGATCTTCTATAGCTGTGAAACCTAGTTCACTATTGTCTCGTCAATAATAAAAATATATCCAATCGTGCTCCTTTTGGTGTCAGTATTACCACCTAAGTCTGCATCCATAAATTTCTATAGTATTTAATTGCTCCTCCTGTAGCATAAACCGACGTTCTTGGTCCCTTTCAAGTATCTCAGGATCCACTCAATAGCTTTCTAATGTTGTTCATTCAGATTTACCATGTACCTGCTCACAGCTCCCACTGCATATATAATATCAGATCTTGTGTAAACCATCACATACATTAAGCTACCAATTGCTGAAGTATAAGAAACTTTTGCTGTTCTCTTCAACTCATCATCATCTTTGGATGATTGTTTTTTTGAAAGCTTGAAATGACTGGTCAAAGGTATCTTCACAGGCTTAGCATATGCCATATTTAACCTATCCAGCACCTTTCGATGTAGCTTTCTTGAATCAGCTTCAGTGTACCAACCACTCAATCTTTTTCAATTCTCAGTCTAAGTATTTATTTTGCTGTGCTCATATCTTTCATTGCAAATTCTCTTGACAGCTTTCTTTTCCATCTTTCAATCTCTTTCATATTCGGTTTGGCTATCAACATATTATTAATATACAAGAGTAAGATAATAAAATTGCCATCGAGTATCTTATATAACAGCAATGATCTTTCTGGCACCTTACAAAACTATTATTAGTGATGAATCTATCAAACTTCTTATACCATAATCTAGGGGCCTATTTCAAACCATACAAACTCTTCCTCAACTTGCATACAAGATCTTCCTTACCAAGGACTACAAAGCCAATAAGTTGCTGCATATATATGTCTTCATCTATTTTACCATGCAAAAAAGTAGTAGTAACATATAACTATTCTAAATATAAATTCTCAGTAATTACGATGCTTAGAATCACTTTGATAGTAAAGAGCTTAATAATAGGAGAAAAAATTTTAGTGTAGTCGATACCTTCTTTCTGTTAGAAGCCTTTAACAATCAATATAGCCTTATACCTCTTGCTACCATCATGCTCTTCCTTGATCTTGTAAATCCACTTGTTTCATAGTCTTCTTTCCTTGTGATAGTGTACTGAGCTTCTAAGTCTGATTTTTACATGAGGACTGCATCTCATCCTTCATGACTAGCTCCCACTGGATCGAATCTTTACTCTACGCAACTTTCTTGCAGTATTTGGGTTCACACCATCATCTGTTAACCACAAATAATGAAGAGAAGGTGAATACCTTTCTGGTGGTTTCGAGATTCTCAAATATCTCCTTAGTCGATGTATCTTGGGCATTGATTCAGGATTTTCTTTTACTCTTTTGGCAATATCATCCTCTATGATTTTTCCAACTCAACCGGCTCATTCTTCTTAACTATCTCTTCTGCACTGTTAGGATCATCCTTGTCTTTATAGAGATTTCTTTCATTATAGATCACATTCTTATTTTTGATAATTTTTCTATCCTGCCCGCTACAGAACTTGTAGCCTCATCAGTGCCATACCCAATGAAGAAGCATTTTTTTGATTTTGCATCGAGCTTGTCTCTCTTTTCAGCATTAATGAGCACATAAGAGATACAGTCGAAGACCTTTAGGTGAGATAAATTTACTGACTTTCCTATTCACTTTTCTTCTGACAGCTTGTTATTAATAGGGACTGAGAGACCTTTATTTAATAGGTAGGTAGTAGTGCTAACTGCCTCAGCTTAGAACATCTTAGACAAATCAAGATGAATTCGTATGCTTCTGGCTCTCTCGTTTAAGGTTCGGTTCATACGCTCGGCTATCTCATTCTATTATAGCGTGCTCGGGATGGTCTTATCTATCTTGATTTCATTTATTATGCAGAATTTTTTGAACTCGGTGCTGTCATATTCGTCCTTATTGTCTGATTTTAGATACTTTATTTTCTTATCAGATTCGTTCTCCATCAGACTCTTCTAATTTTTGAAAGTATCAAATACATCAAATTTATTCTTCAAAAAATAAACCCATATCTTTTTGGTGGAATCGTCGATGAATGTCACATAATATTATGAGCCTCCAAGAGATGTGACTAAAAAGGGACCCCACATGTCTATGTATACAAACTTCAATTTTCTTACCTTTGGTGTTCTACCAATCTTGGAGAAATTGATATTCTTCTACTTTCCAAGAATACAATCCTCGTAGAGACTAATATCAATAGACTTTAAACTTGTCAGCTTGTCTTTTTTTCAACAATACCTGCATATCTTTCTCGCTCAAGTGACCCAGTCTGCTATGCCACAATTCTGAATCTATCTATGCTAGTGCCACTAAATCTCAAATATTACTGGTCATATAGAGGATACCAAGCTTGCTTCCTCATGCTATCATCATAGCATCTTTGGTGATTTTCTAAGCATCACTAATAAAGATTATAATATACCCCTTAGCATCCAACCATCCAACTGAACTAAAATTTCTTTTAAAACTTGAAACATGTCTGACATTCTTGAACTTCCATATCAACTAGTTTGGCATCTTTATGTACATATCATCTTTTCCTATAATATTCAATTATTCATCATCAGCAAGATAAATCTTTCCAAAATCTTCGACAATATAATTCATCATACACTCTTTTTGTAAAGTGGAATGAAATGAAGCTCCAAAGTCTAGAATATATAACTCCATTGGACTATCCACGCTAAGAACTAGGGCATCAACTATTGCCTCTGTTGCTACGTTAATGGATTTCTTGTTCTGTCCTTTGTTCTTCTTTCTTGCCCAGTAATTCTTTCAAGTGTATCATTTCTTACCGCAGTGCCAATAGCCATCACTTTTCAATCTTGATTGGTTTCTCTATTTGGACTTGAATTTTTCACTATCTTTATTGCGCTGTATAGTTCTTTCTCTATCTTTTTGAGTAACTAAGATAGAACTAGAGTTCTCTTTGAATTCTTTCCTTCGGATATCTTCACTGAGAATCAAGTTTCAAACCTCTTCAAATCTCAACTTACTTGAGCCACAAGAACTACTCACCACAGTTATGGTAGCACCCCAACTCTCGAATAAAGAAGACATAATATTAATGCACGAACTTCATCATCAAAACTAATATCAACAGAACTTAATCGACTAGTAATTAAATTGAATCCATTGATATGATCTATAACAAGCTCAGCTTCAAGCATCTTTAAATTGAATAGAGTCTTGTTTGAGGCCAAAGGCTTCTTATGCATATTGGATAAAGCCTTCATCAAATCAGTCATCATTTTTTCCTCTAAGATGTTGAACACGATATTTCCAACCAACGTCAATCAAATAACTCTCAAGGCTTGGCAGTCTAATAATTTTCAAACTACTTATGATATGTCTTCAAGTTTCTTTTCTTTAAGAGGTAGATGAAGCTCCTTCTGATACACATAATCCTCAATTTGCATCTTCCAGAACTCCAAGTCTTTTCTATGGAACTTGTCGATATTAACCTTTTCTTCATCTCTTGCCATTGCTCCCACTCTTTCCATCAAGCTTGGTGCTCTGTACCAGTTGTCAAGGAATGATGCGCAGCGAATTACAATAATTATAGGAGAAAGAAGAAAAAATTTAAAAAATATGGAACACATAAGCACGGAACATAAAGAATTTACGTAGTTTAGAGTCTCTTGCTCCTACGTCCACACCATATAGAATAATATTTTTCACTATAAAATAGAAAGTTTTTAGAGAAGTACAAGAGATGAGAAACAAAGAAGAATCTCTTTTGTTTTTTCTCTCTTCTAGATGCAAGAATAACCCCAACAAGAAGAAAAAAAATTCCTTCTAGAGATGCTTCACACATATGGTAGCATCTTAAAATTACTCACAAAAAGATCAAAGCCCTCTCTCTTCCTCTCTTCTTCTCTTTTTTCTCTCTTAGAAAATAGGTTGCTGTCTGCCGTTGCCTGAGCTCTCAACTACTACTCTCTAAGATGCACCCTCGATCTCCCTCGGACCATCTGCTACGCACTCTGATATCATTAGGCCCTCAGGCTTATTTTATAGCCATAAAACCCGGTCTAGATCGAAGAAACACTCCTGATCGAACTCCCCATATGTCTGGATCATCCGATCAGCTTCTGCACTCTTTCTTACCCGCTTGATCTTGCATTTGCATACCTGACCATGCCCAATTAAGCCACCCAACTGTCGGATCAAGCCTACGCATGCTGTAGGCCATTGGATCGCACCATATATCATGTTTTTTGAAGAATAGATCAGGCCGATCCATAGGAGCTTTGTGGATCACGGCATCCCATGCAGCCCACCATAAACTACATCAAATCCCAACTCTCCGCACACGTCCACGTGCTCGTTGGCCTAGACTGTGCATGCCGTGCACACCTGCACACCCGTGGGCTAGCTTATGAGCACTACTGGGCTGTGGGCTATATTGTTCTACATTTTTGGGCTCCTCACGACGTGCTCTTTCAGCTGATCTTCTCTGCATCTGAATTTTGATTATATCCAATCAATTAGATGAATTAGGCTCCATCGTCTAATAATATCCTATTATTCATAGACCATCAAAATGTGTGACTCTTTGCGTTCGAGTTGCTGCAGTATTGCGACCAAAAATAAAGGATAAAAGTAGACATGCATCGTGTCAGGAATGCTTTCGTATCTGTGTGCAGTGGATGATCCAGCGGTGGATTCGTGGGAAGGAAGGTGAATTCATTTTTCGCTCGAAAGATACAATCCTCCACCTCCGTACGATGCCGATCACCCTCCTCCTTTCCCCTGTGCGAAAGTTCTATTTTTCCCTCCACTTGTCGATTAGAGTATGAGATTGGGTGACAGGGGAATTATGAGATATCCAAGAGTTTCTTTTGTCGTGCCAAATTTGATTTGGTTAGACATTTGGAGGTCCAAATGAAGTTATGACTTATGGGGGCGTTTTCTATTTCCCCTTTTATTCCCCTCCCCAGCAAGGGATCACGGCCAAACTAGTTCATGAGAGTTGACCTGTTACATGCAGCCACACACAATGATGAATGTTTGTTTAAAAGATAAAGTAAAAGGAAAAAAAAAATAGAATAAAGTGCTACAAAACACTTTCATTTTGATCCTGTTTCGTTTGAACTCCTCGTTTAAAAATTTTCAATTAGATCTTTGATATTATACTTCATTGTAATGTGTCCTTTTATTGTTGTAACTTGATCCTTCATTAAATTGGTACTGTTATGAATTTGTACCTCATCTTTGGCTGCCGGATCATCATCTCCAACCGATCTATGGAAGATATGAAGATCACCAGATGCAATCCACTAATTTGGTTGCAGTTCCTACTCCTTAGCGTAATCCTGATCCCCAGATGACCTACCACAGATCGTACATAGCCGACCAATTCCAGACGACTTGAGGTCAAATATCTGCTATGCGAACCCTAGACCTTCAACCTCGGGTGATCTATTTTTCTAGACGACCTATTTTAGATCGTCCGTTGTTGCTGTCCGAACTTTAGACCCTCGGCCTCAGACTATCTATTATAGATCATTTGTTGCCGAGCTATGTTCCTTTTTATCAAGTCTCTTTTCCTCTCTCAAATTAGAAAAGTTTGGATAGAGTAGAATTCCTTCGAGATTGAGTCTTCCATAAAAGAAAAATATCTTATCCAAATTAATTTGGACGATAAATCTGAAGGATTATTGGAACTCCAAGATGAATACAACTCTATTTTTTCTATAAATAAAGAGATTTCGAGACTCTCAAGGTATGCATTTGACTGCATGCTCTCTCCTTTTATTGTTCCCCATCTCCTAACTTGAGCATCAGAGGGTTTTCACCGGAGAACACCCCCAGTGAGGATTTCTTTATAGGTGTTCAGTGAAGCTCTAGCAGTAGTTCCACCTCGGCTATATATACTTCGACGACTGACCTCAAGTGGAGAGATCAAGAGCAACACTTGGCTCTAGAAGAAAAGACTTCGACTAATTTCGAGGTCCAATTTTGCGAGGAGAGAGCTCACCATCAGACCATGAAGACATGAAGAGGCGCATCAAATGCATCCCAATGATCCAGCGGAAGGCAAACTAATAATGTCTAGCCGACCAATGTACCACCATCACCGATCCAAGAGAATCCCCCACCAGCAGCATCAGTGATTTCTCAAGATCAATACAATAGCCTCGTCCAGCAGGTGCAAGTACTTTCAGCTACAGTGAAAGAAAGGCAACAGAATAATGAATCTCGTCCTGCCCCTGAAAATCCAAAGCCGACTAGAGGAAGATCAGCAGACCGACCTCCCCATAGCCCAAGGGCGGGAGCTAATCGTCACAACCGGCCTGGTAGCCCATTTCGGTGTAGACCTAGACGATCATCTACTCCAATTTTGAGAAGGGATTCAACTACAAGTCATGTTTCTTCTCGGCATTGTCCAACCTGAGAGGATGAACTGAAAAAGAGGCTCCAAGAAATGTAATAATGGATTGATGCACTACAGGCACTAAGGCAGCCAAATGATGACTTGGGATTCAACGTCGACTCGCCATTTATATAGAAGATCATGAACGAACCTCTACCACCTCAGTTCAAGATGCCTCAAATGAAGTCATACGATGGGACCACTGACCCTATGACTATCTAGATCTCTCATGCTTCTACAAGAGGCCAATGATGTGACTCTCTACCGAGCCTGTTCTTCAACTCTAAGGAAGGCAGCTCGTCATTGGTACTCTAATTTACAGTCGAACTCCATAGACTCCTTCCATCAGTTGAGTTGGCTATTCGTCGTGCACTTCGTCGGCAGCCATCGATAGTGCCATAACTCAAACTTCCTCATGAGCATCAAGCAAAGAAAGAATGAGCCTCTTTGGGACTACACCAATTATTTCAATGCCGCGACCTTAAACGTGTGGAACTTAGATCAATTCATGGCGATGACCACATTGAAGGCTGGGCTCTTTCAGAATGACCTCCTCTTATCACTCAACCTGAACTACCCGAAGGACTTTGCTAAAATGATGGAATGGGCCTAGAGGTATGCTCAAGCCGAGAAAGCCTAGGATCGGCAAGGAGGAAACCTCGGCACTGGATCACAGTCGAATGTTGGGTAGAAGAAAAAGAAGAACTATCAATGAGTATAGCATCGACACAAAGAACCAAGGCCTCGTCATTCTCAAACCCCACCTCAGGGCAACCGACCTAGATCCCTTTTAGCACCTCGCTGATTTAGGACCCCTCTATGGAGATTTCATTACTTCACTCTGCTTAACACCCCTCGGCCAGATCTTAATGGAGATAGAATGCTAAGAAGAGCTCCCTCGGCCAAAGGGGATGGTTGTTCTGGCATGAGCAAGAAATCCGAGGAAATACTCTAGATATCACTACAATCACGGGCATGATATAGAGGAATGCTGGCAGCTCATGAAGGAAATAAAGGCACTCATTAGACATGGGCATCTTCAGCACTATATTGATGAATAGCGAACCCGTACAGCAAGCCTCCTCAGCATGAAGACCCCCATAGAGACCAACCAATAGCAGGAGAGATCCGAATGATCTCTGGGGGGTAGCTTGGTTGTGACACCTCTGATCCAAGTCAAGCTGAAGATAAAAAGTCGAAGAAAAGAAAGATCGACAATGAGATCACTTTCTCTGAAGCTGATCTATATAGAATAAAACACCCACATGACGACCTTGTAGTTATTTCTTTAAATATTTCTAATTATAATGTACATCAAGTTCTAGTTCATAATAAAAGTTCCATTGATATTTTGTTTTATGATGCATTTATTCATATGAACTTGAATTTTGAGCTGCTGGTGAAGAGGAACACACCTCTAATCAAGTTCTTGGGTAGTATGGTCCTTGTAAAAGGAACTATCTTCTAGCTGGATGAGCTTTAAAATAGGCTATTGTCAGCATAAATTATTTTGTAGTGAAGAGCCCATCTATCTACAATGCTATCTTAGGTCGGCCTGGACTAAATATTCTTCGAGTTATAGTGTTGACCTACCACTGGAAGGTAAAATTTCTTACTCCATATGGGGTCGATGAGCTTCGAGGGAATCAACAGCTTGCAAAGAAATGCTATATGGCAACCTTACATGAGGCACACCTATGGAACAGTCGATGAATGAGTTGGATGTACAGGATGAGCCAACTGAAAAAAGAGGCCATCCGATGGAAGATCTAATCTCGATGCCGATTGATGAGGATTCAAATAAAGTGGTGGAGATTGGCTCAAACCTGTGTGAGGAGAAGTGTTGCTCTTGGTCTCTTCACCTAAGGTCGATCGTCAAAGTATATGTGGCCGAGAAGGAACTGCTGCTAGTGCTTTCCCGAACACCTGCAAAGAAGTCCTCACCGGAGACATTCTCCAGTGAAGACCCTCCGATTATGAGATGGAGAATAATGAGAGAAGAACGTGGAGTCAAATTATTTATAGGAAAAGAATTAGAATTATCGAAGTTCCGGTAATCTTCTAAATTTATTGCGTAGATTGATTCGAACAATATATTTTTCTTTCATGGGAGACTCAATCGCAAAGAAATTCGGACTTTTCCAATTTGAGAGAGGAAGAGGGACTTGATGAAAAGGAACATAGCTCGATAACGGATGATCTATAATAGATCGTTCGGGGTCGAGGGTTTGAAGTTTGAACAACAACAACGAATGATCTAAAATAGATCGTCTAGAAAAATATATCATCCGAGGTCGAAAGTCTAGGGTCCGCGTAGCAGGTGTTTGACCTCAAGTCATCTAAGATTGATCGGCTATGTACGATTTATGGTAGGTCATCCAGGGATCAAGATTAAGCTGAGTAGGAATTGCTGTCAAATTAGTGGGTCATGCATGACGATCTCTATATCTCCCATAAATTAATTGGAGACAATGATCTAGCAGCCAAAGACAAGATATAGATCCACAACAGACATCAATATAAATAAATAAATAAATAACAACAATAGCAAAAACTCACATTACTATCATATGGATATCTTTGCTGCATCCTCTCCCAGATGCTTCCCTCCAATCCCCGGCTGCGCTCGTTTATTAATTAGCTTGATGGACATGATAAATGGCCACCACATCTCCCCATGGCAAGAAGAGGAGCGCTTTTTTTTTTTTTTTTAAACTACCGCCAAGGTTAGTCCCCACACAGGCACTAGTCATGCTTTTGTTCTTCGATCATGATGTGTGGTTTTATTTTCTTCCTCGTTTCTAGGGGTTTATGTTCTACATATATAACTTTCCGTTTTGCTTGATTTTTTTCGTGCAGGCTTTAGAAAAAAATAGAAAGTTCTCTTTTCAGTTCCTTCGATTTGCTTGTTCTATTCTACTGAAGTTGCCATATTTCTCTCTCATCAACAAGTTTGTTTTCTTGTGAAAAAATTTCGGAGCAGACTGGTGAGGACTGCTCTCAGAAAATATTGCATACAAGTTTCAATAAAACATTAATGGCTCGATGGAGAGGAAACATGAGAAGAGTTGATCAAGAAGATTTGAAGCCATCTCTAAAAAGTAATAGGGCATTTTAGTCATTTGCAGATGACAACAATATTATACAGAAGATGGATGAAAGGATCGCATTACAACAAATTATAATATAAAGAGTTCAATTAAAAACTTCCAAATAAGATGGGATTCAAATGTAACAAGGTCGAAGTTGATGGGTACTTCTGATAATTTTCCTTCGTTAATATACAAATACGTGGCCGGCAGAAAGGCAGTTGTATCAGCTTCAGTAGTTATAAAATAAAATGATAACAGCATGAGCAGAAGCAGCAAGCTTTGTCCCATCACCCTAGGATCATCTTTCCAATCATACCTTGCCATGGGGCCCTATCCATTGCTGGATTATAATCGGTTCAAGCATAAGGCACTGTATAGTTCAGGATTTAAAAGTGGCATTTACATGTACAATAATACCTACAGTTGTGTATATGTTTTTTTTATTTTTTTGATAAGAGAGTTTGTGTATATATGTTTACTGAATTTAAATGTTTTGAAGGGATGGATTGGAAGCCCCCCCAGAAGTCCTGCTAGTGAGGGCAGGGCGCATCGTGACTATGGCAGACTCATTTGCTCCAGCCCTCAGTGCAGCCCTTCCTGCTTCCAGAAACCTTGCAACTGCATCCTCAGCATATCTGTTTGCTTGAGCCACAGTCATGCCCTTGCCGATGTCTGGATAGGTGTTGAGGACATGGTCACCACTCAGCTGAGAGGCGAGTTGTATCAGCTCCATCTGAAACTCTGAGAGAGTTGCCTCTTCCCTAGGCCCGAAAGGCCTCAGTGCCTTCACCTCAGGAAGCTTCTCTGCACATACAGTAGCACCAGTGGTTAAATATTCATTGAGAACATATTCATTAGATGTCAAGGCTAATGATGACCAATTTTGGTATCTCAGGATCTGAAACTACAAGATCCCTCTTTGCACCCAATTGGCAGTCCTGAGGTGCAAAGCTTTTCTTGATGCTTGCACCCATGCAGACGCTTGGGCATATTACCTGTACCTATTTTAGGGCACATGCCACATTGCAGAAACTTAGGAACAGAAAGCTGAGCTTATGTTCTGCTCAACTTAAGATTTCAAAAATGATCCAAATAATGCAATATGCCCTGCCACTGACCATGCTCATATAGCATGCATCATAGTAGGTTTCAATGCAACCAGCAGAGATATAAAAGATGTCCTTATTAATGCTTGAACAACATGAGATTCTAAAGGAAAGTGCATGGCCAAAGATTCCAAAGCTGTCAATGCTAGTGTGCTTGTGCGTGTCTGCATGCTGCACGCACATACATAAATGCATATCATACAAACCTGGACAATCAGTTCGAGGAGTCTTTCGGAGGGAGAAATGGCTCTCAAAGGTCCCAGCCCATGCATCCCTCTTCGTCAGAAAATTTGAATTCAGATTGAACAGTTTCTTCACTGTTGCAGGAATCGATGAATGTTCGAAACGTGAATGTGGTGTTGGTCCATTAGGCTCGTGGATCACTGCACAGGAAAAAAGGTCACTGCAACTACTACAACAGCTTCAACATGAAAGATGCAGAAAACAATAAATCTGAATGCACCGCACAATTTCTTATGAGACCTATATAACTCAGCTCAGAACACATTTTTCCTATAAAGAGGAACAGTCATTCACATCTTCATAACTTAAAACAACTGGACTGAGACTCCCCTGAAATGCATTAACATGGAAGGAGTTCTTGAAGATCAGTGGATGTACCTAGTACTCATTTGAACAGAAAATAGACGGACAGACAGTTCTAATGGAAATGACAAGATGCATGTGCCAATTGATGGTAAAGCTTTAGCGAATTGCTGTGAAGGTTGTCAGAAGCAGTCTCCCACCTTTTTCTTAATAATAATAAGAACAATAAAATCACATCAGCAGAGTGTAGTCCAATAGAATTCCTGTAAGATAACCGGTCTAACTGAACCAGTAGATCTGGTCTCCCTTTTGTCACCCACAATGAGGAGGCAGAGTAACCACAAATAAATAAAAGAATTTCATAACTTGAAAATCCAAAGGGCATGTAGCAGTATAAGCCAAGATAAGCCACATAGAATTCCAACTGTAGGGATGTAAGCAACTTGATTAAGCATATAGGATGATGTCAGTGGAAGATGAGCATGAACTCAGTTTCAGTGAATAGAAACCAGTTAGGTGCGAATGTTGTGCATGAGAGCCTTGATCAGCTACCATATATGCAACTAATCTCAATCACAACCTTCCGAAAAATGCTGCTTGCAGATGTTCATTCCTAAGTAGACCCTTTAGTCAAGTGTTTCGGCGAGTTCCAGTGCCACACCATAAGTTAGAATTTGAAAAGAAGATAATAAGCACGTGATATTTTCTCTGGCCAATAACTATTGCCATCACATCACACCACCAACAACACGGATGATGCTTTCTTTTCAATCCACTTTCTTTAATGCAACCATACGAAGAAAGTTTGGATGTACTTTTCTTTTCCTATGTATTCATCATTGAAGCATGTCTTGTCCTTGCAACTAAGCATCACCTAGTCAAAATCTATATGCAACATATAACCGGACTAAAATGCATTAGACTTATTAACCTATAAATTATAGAAAAGGAGTAACTCTGATATAAGCAACCATCTAATTGACAGTCCTCTGCCACCCCCCCCCCCCCCCCCCCCAAACAAAAAAGAAGAAGAAGAAGAAGAAAGATGTACTTTAGATATTGAATAAATTTAACGTCTCATAAAACCCTGCTGGTTATATTTCCAAATGCTTTTGTTAAAATATGAGCAACTTGACCACGAGTTGGGATATAGGGCAATCACTATCTCACATTCGAACTTCTCATTTACAGGATGAAAGGTACACTCCTATATGTATGCTCCTCTCATGACACACAAGATAATTATCTATATAATGTGCAGACCAGTTAGATTGAGTAAAATTGTTGGATTTCTGATTGGAAGCTTAATTTTAGAAAATAGTGCATTTCATCAATCATCACATGTATCAAGACTCAACACGACCTCACAACAGAATATTGTTTCTTATTTTCTAGGTTTATAAGCTTCCACTGACATGTGCAAAGTAACATGTAATCAGTCTTTTATGAATGAACAAACATTAGAAGTGTGTGCTAAAAGCATGAAAGGTTGAAACTTAATTAACTCTTCTTCCAGGTTTAATCTGATCAGCATGAAGTTCTATAAACGGGGTTGTCAAGAACATTTAAATAGACTCTTCACTTGATGTTGATCTTTCATTTAACAGTTCCCAACTTCCAGTCAGGCCAAAGTTGGGCAAAAAAGGAACCTGTCATGAAGAATCCTGAAAAACTGGTAATGCGGTCAGGAAGCTTTTCTTATTAGCTACACAGTTAAGCATGAAGACTGTTCCAAGAGTGTAAATGAGACGGACTAGAAATATGCATGTGTAGGCCTGCTACATGAATCTCGTAGGTCAGCATGTCTCTTTTCACCAACAAAAAAGCTTGACCAAAACACTAAAGCGAGTTCATTGCGCCAAACACAGGCCACAGATGATTGTCTAAAATTGAAGGGATCACCGAATTTGAGACCAAAAAATATACTGAAGAAATGAAGGTTGGGCATAGTGGTGATGAAATTTGTGACACGTCAGGGATGTTGTCCATCTAGATATTATGCAATATATAAATCCTTAAAAGCCCATTTTCAAGACAAGAGGTTTAGCATGATGGAATTCTAGGAAAATAATGTAGCCGCCATTGGTGTTGAGACAGCCTTTCTATAGAACGGTTGTATATATATAAAGGTTGGCTTCACATGTATGTATTTAGGAAGTTTTGGATGGCGAGGACAAGCAATTAGATTCCCATTGCTTCCAGTATGATTTACACTCAGTGAACAACAGATAAAAACATCACTGGGTATTCCACCGAACCGATCCATCCAGATGGCTACCGAATTGATTGGATGGTCCAGTCCATTCAAATAAAACGGGCATTTAAAAAAAAAAAGAAGCAACATAGGATCTCCACTATCATCCATGACCGTTAAGATTAGTAAACTATTGAAATATGAATTTAAGAAGAGGAAATGAATATTAAAAAAAGAAAATTACAGGTATCTGCCTTAGTCGCAACTGGAATCGAAAGCACATAATTGTTATGAAGAGATAAAATCAAACAGAAGTATCTTAATAATATCATGGGGAAAAAAGGAGCAGCAGGAAAGAAAAAAAAAATGATGAAAAGGAAAAACAGAATGGCAGGACTAGATTGTGGATGTCATCGAGCTTCATTAGATTAATGATCCCGGTAATTGGGAACAGGTGTCGTGGTAGGAAGGAGCTAGAAAGAATGATCGCATATAAAAGGAAGAGAGAAACGCTCTCACTCACCAGTGCCCTTTTCAATCCAGGGGGAGATGAGAATGGTGGGGACCCGGACCCCCAGCCTGTCGAACTTGAAGTAATAGGGGTCGGGGCCGATGATGCCGTCCGGGTTGGGCACCCCAGAGACGGGCGTGGGGACGTGGTCGTAGAACCCGCCGTGCTCGTCGTAAGTGATGATCAGGGCGGTCTCATTCCACTGCGGGCTGGCCCGCAGCGTCTCGTAGACCTCCTTGACGAAGCTCTGTCCCCTGGCGACGTCGTGGGAGGGGTGGTCATCGTTGGCCGGGAAGAGGTCGATGTCGAAGTAGCGCTGCTCGACGACGACGTAGTTGGGGAGCTTCCCGAGGAGGGCGTGCAGCTTGAAGGAAAGGGTGTAGCTGTGGAAGCTGAGCAGGTGCTTGAGCTTGCGGAGGCTCTTGAAGAAGAGGGTGGCCGGGATGTTCTGGTAGTAAATGCCGAAGGAGAGGCCATCCTCGTCCAGGGAGTCGAAGATGGTCTTCTGGGGGAACCCGTGGATGAGGTCCTTGCGGACGTTGGACATGGCGCCGTGGGACGTGGCGGAGTGGACGTAGAAGCGATTGGGCTGGGTGGACGCCGGAACCGAGGCGAACCAGCGGTCGAACACCGCGAACTCGTCGGCGAGGGCGGCAAACACGGGGACGGCGTCGGGGCTGAAGCCAGCCATGACGGTGCCGGCCATGCCGAGGCCCATGGAGTGGGCCTGCTGGGCGAAGCCGTTCATGGGGGCGGGGTCGGCCGAGGCGTCGGCGGAGCCGAAGATCTGCTCGCGGATGGCCTGGAAGGAGTGGCCCGGGTCCGAGTCCACGAAGACGGCGTCGTCCGAGACGAAGATCTCCGGGGAGTCCGGGTCGGAGGCGTTGAGGCGGTTGGACTCCCGGCCGGTGAGGCCGTCGATGTCCGGGCGGGAGGACTTGGTGGTGAGCCAGCCCAGCATGTGGTCGAAGGAGCGGTTCTCCATCACCAGAACCACCACCGTCTTGATGGGCCCCCGGATCTCGTGCTTCCTCTTCTTCTTCTTGCCCCAGCTCGAGTCCAGGCAGTGGGCCGACGCCAGAAGGTACAACAATAAGAGGGACGCCACCAGGAGCCGCGGCCCCCGCGGCTGCCGGGAGCCTTCCATCTCGAGGATCGGATAAGGAGGGGATGATAATTGCTTGGTCGGGTTTCGATCCTGAGGGGAAAGGGGTGAAGGATGGGTGTCGGTCAAAGCCCAAAGGGGGGGGGGGGGGGGAAAGACAGGGCCGGGGAGGGGAGGGGATATACCGGGAATAAAAATAAAAGATTAGTGTCACCTGACCTACCACGGTAGCGTGAGAAAGGTACGCTACACTGGTGGCATAGGTAATACTCGCGAAGATGGAGACGAACGAGCGCCCGCCACATAAAAGTCGGACGGGTTTTAAAATTTTTAAATTGAGTCAAGTTGAATCAGGAAAAAAAAAACAGAGAGAGAGAGAAATAGACCGGTTCCTTCATCATCATTTTTTTTTTTTTTTTTTTTTTTTCCTTCACAACGGACCATCGGTTTTGCGTTTCACGTCATCAGCCGTATCCTTTTGGTCAGGTAAAAGTTGTCGCCACCCAAGGAGTAAGAGTGCACATTTTTTTCACCTCTACAACAGATGCATGCTTTATTCGTCAAAAATAGACGCATACTTCATAAGAAGTCCTGCGTCTGGGATGTTTTGGTTTGTGGTCGAGGCAGTGGATTCCTGCATGCATACTGTACCATATATTATCCTAAATTTTATTGCCGTATCCTTTTGGTAAGGTAAAAGTTGTCGCCACCCAAGGAGTAAGAGTGCATTTTTTCACCTCTACAACAGATGCATACTTTATTCGTCAAAAATAGACGCATACTTCATACGAAGTCCTGCGTCTGGGATGTTTTGGTTTGTGGTCGAGGCAGTGGATTCCTGCATGCATACTGTACCATATATTATCCTAAATTTTATTTAAAAACTTGATCTTTTTCTTCGACTATCAAAAAAAAAAAAAAAAAAAAAAAAAACCTATAGCTACAAGCACCCCCCTGGTTATGGAGAAATTAGTGTAAGCACTAGGTCCAAGTGAATCGAGACAAATCCCGGAGCATATGTACGGTAGATAGCGTGCAATAGAAAATTAGTGAAACACAAAAGATATCGTGGCGTGTTGTCCATGGGATTTGGCGTGATCCAATTGCATCTGATGCATGCAATACTTACATCTAATGATGAACGCCTTTCCTCCTTATTAGCATTTTATTTGTTAATTAAACGGCGACCAGCGAGGAGCACGATAATTAGCAACTTGCTCGTCCCCAAAGAGAGCCATTTAGAAGTCATGCCAGGTTTTGAGAGACAT
This sequence comes from Cocos nucifera, assembly GCA_006176705.1. Classification (NCBI taxonomy): domain Eukaryota; kingdom Viridiplantae; phylum Streptophyta; class Magnoliopsida; order Arecales; family Arecaceae; genus Cocos; species Cocos nucifera. The sequence continues at coordinate 1,934,097 of QRFJ01000033.1, read as the reverse complement.
TTATCACAATTCAAACCACAGTTAACGCCCAATGACAAACGACAGCACGTTCCCACGAGATCGACTAAATATTATTAAAAAAGAAAAAACCACACATGCTTTCCCTCAAGCAACCAACACCAATCATGACAAACCTTGCGTCAAAAAAATAAACAGAAACAATCGAAAAAAAACAAATAATACACAAATAAAACATGTTGTTAAAAACACTTCAGCCACAAAGCAAGAAGCCAAAAAGGGACCCGAGTTTCAGAAAGCCCCTGCTTGTTTTGGTCCGTTATACAGTCAAAGGTGCTGCTCGAACAACTCAGAAGCCATCGCTCTAGAGTGTAGCGTTCCCAAAATAAAAATCGGGCTGATACATCACGATCTCTACAGGTTCTACCGGTAAGACGACTTTCAAAAATTGTATTTGGTATATCGATCAGTCCGCACTGCATCACCCACACACCTCAAGCGAGAGAGCGCCGGAGAGTTTCTCTGACATTAGTCATACAACGGTACAATATTTATTTCCTAGTTTCCTTATGAATTTTAAACGACCAGAACATTGACTGCTTTACTGGCAAAGGTTGTCATCAAACAGTTTTGCTATGTACCCCACGCCCCCACCCCCCTTTTTTTTTAATTTGGAGCAATTACAAGTCTTGCTATGAGGATCATCTCCAAGAATACAAACTGAGGAACGGATGGAAATTCCAATAAAAAAAAATTAGAAAACTATTGTGGATGAGCATCAAATGAAAATTTCTTGCCGACTCCTCTCCTTCTCAGTGGAGTCACATTTACCAAGCCCAAATCACATGAACTGTGAAGTGAATTCAGATATACAGAAAACCTAAACATACATCCAAAAAGGATACATGGTTATCTTGAACAAAAAGACAAAAAATGAAGACCAGATATAACCAACAAAAACCTCATCCGTGCTGTTAGTCACTATGTGGATCCTGTTCCCATCTTTAAATTCTACAGTCATACACGTTCATCAAAAGACCAAAAAAATCCTAAAACATCAATAAAAAAAAAAAAATTCTGCACATGAACCTGCCTTTTATTAGGCGGAAAAAACAATGAATAGGGCTTTGGCAAAGACATGCAAGAAAGCAAGAAAACTGTAAATGGCCTCCACACTATGATTATATGAACAGCTTGTTGTAGTCCCATCTTCAAAATCTATATTTGGATAAATGAATGTCAGAAATCCGTATGATCATGGCCCTAAAGGTAGCTTATCAAGAAAATTGAAGAAATCATAAGCAATATCAAGAGGGGAAAAGAAGAAGGATTATCCTCCACGGAAAGAAACCATGGAGATCAAATACAGCGTATCATCCACCTTTTTTTCAACCATTTTGATGGCATAAACCCTATGCTGGGTTGGTTAAACCAATCTGCTAATGTCATCTTGGTTGCCTTTGAAGAGAAACTCACATATGGACCTTTGACAAAGTGAAAAATTTTTACCATATGTACATTGGAAGAGTCAAGCTAAAAGTTGTAAACGCAGCAAGAGCAATCAGAACAGCATGATTTTGATGCTAGGCCTATAGTCCACCTGCCAGACCACCTCTACAAAATTGCTCCAACTATTCAGGAATATGCCAGAACATCACAATGACCAACATAAAAGGAGAAAAGGCATCCAGCAAATCCAGTTTTTATGATTACTAAAACCACATTTGGTTATTGTATGACATAAATAGATATTTTCTCTAATATGGCTGCAGCGGACTGATGGAGTAACTGCTCCATGCAGATGCTTTTACTGGTTCCTAATGCACTAAGAACCCTGTTCAGATTCCCAAGATCACCTTGTTTCATTGATTTAACAAAATATGGTTATAAGCAGTATTTTGTACAAACTACATTATTTACCTGATCAAATGTCCTCCCCTCCTTGTCCTCTACTGCCCATCTGTCTCATGATCATTGCACATATCAGTTTCCACCAGTAGATGTGGAACACAAGCAGGGTAAGAAGCATTGTATTGAAAGCATCGTATAAAGTGGTGGGAAAACCATTCACCGACATCAGGGACTCAATGGAATAGTAGCTGGAAATTCAAACATCAAAATGATAAAAAAAATTAAAAGCAAAAGTTTGATTAGACAAGCAATTATATGACACTAACAGACCTTGAAGTCTTAATTATCCAAAAGGGGAAGTACATTAATCGTAACAATAAACAAGATGCTGCAAAAAGTCCAAATACCACACTAGCTGCTGTCTCCTTCTCTGAATATTTGAACACTTTGCCTGCTTCCAGAAATACACCACTTGTATCATGTAGGGCAAGAATGATAGTCCCAATTCGAAAAAATCTGCAAAATGAAACTCATTACTTTTATTATTCCTAGTTTTCACAAAGCTTCACAAACCTATAGACAAAGTTTATACAGATATCAGTTCTAAAGATATAAAACTAGAACTCAAATATGCCAGTGTGAAAACAGCCTCAAATTGTTGCTTCTCAGAAAAACATAGCCATTCTGCAACAAAAGATTAAAAAACACTTTACATGAAACATTTACATTTCCAAGGGGGGAGATGTAACCTCATTACTCAAAGAATTATTTTTCTATATTTTTTTTATAAAACATTAGCAAGACATAAGGTTGTAGTGATAAAAGGATAAGCATCAATGAAGTTAAGCATATTACAGAAGTAATCTACAAATAAAAAAAATAAAAAAAAAAAGAATATACTAGATATAAGAATAGTATGTGATCAAATGCACATGGATAACATTAACTTTCCTAAATGTAGGTTCATTCCTGATTCATGAGTCCACACAAGCAGATCACTAGAATCCATGATGGGCCACTGCCAACCATGAAGTACACAAGGATGTGAAGGATCAAGATCTTGACACTATGGCACAAGACTCGACCCTGAAAAGCCTCCAAGTCTCAAATCAATCTCACATATGGTCATAGCTCTGCAAATATCTGATGTTGTTCTTTACTCATAAATTGATTACAAAGGAGAAACGGCAAGGATAGACAACAGAATAGAATAAAAGGGAATGAGAACCAAAAAAAAATAGAAAAAGAGGTGTTCACTCTATATTTTCTGAGCATGCACCCCTATTTTCTTATTTATAGGCTAGGATGTCCACAATTGATGGCCTTTTAGGGTATGCCTAGCATTTCGTATAAGTTGCACCACTGACAGTGGGTTTTAAACCAGCATGCATAGATGTAAGACACAACTGCATAAAGTCAACTAGCTCTCATTGCATTAAAACTGTAAATAACTAAAAGCATATTTAGATTCAACCAAACCATGCAAATCTTAAACACTTGCAAAGTCTGAATCATAAAAAGTTATAAATCATGGTTCATGACAGCACAAATTGTGAAAATATTTTGGTAGATTTATCTTCCAATGGCTTGGCAAACATGTCACTTGCTTGATCCTTTGACTTGATACACGAAATAACTAAAATTGTTCAGTTCATGCTTGATATATTGAATTATTAGGTTATTGGTGCAACAAACTGACATTTGCAGTCAATGTCTTTGGACATCTGATAACAAATATGTATATTATTCATATTGCCTTGTAGCATGTAAGTACAAAAGGAGTAATAACCTGATTCCTGGCCTTACGACCTGATTAAGCAACTATGTTGTTTATCTTTCTCCATACTATAAAATTTCTGTGCATTAAAATTTAGTAGCTTATGATTGATTTTATCCATTAAAGTATTTGCTCAATCATCATTTCAATAGATTTTGATTCTACAGATGACCATATCTTTTTTTTATAAACACACCAAACAAGAGCATCTTTCGAATATCAAAGAATAAGATAACAGAATTCAAATGAGGTGTTCTAGAAATCAAGTAAACTAATTAGCAGCATCTTGGCAAATAAAATGAAACATCAAGATGGATGGCTATAAGACAAATGAATTGTCACATCAATCTTTGGATTTTTAGCAACATTAAGTAGCTCACCATGACCAGCCATTAGCTTGGAATGTGGATCCAATGAAGTGTAAGTTCATATCATTTTAGGGTATGGCAAACTTAACTCCCAAGAGTCCTTTCAATTCCCAATAAAGTTTACACACATTCTTCCAGACATACTCACCATATCACTTCCACGGATAATGATATGTTCCATATAGACAGGTATAATATGGCCTGAGTCATGCTAGTCACATTCATCAGGTAATCAATCAAAGAACTTTAGATGCCATGAGATCATCAACTTAAAGAATCTGTCAAACCGATGTTCAGTCTGCATGCTTTGTAGCCCCACTAACCTGGCCCCTACCTCAAAATACAAAGATGCATATATCAAATATATTTCTTCCACCATATTGATGTGAAAAAAAGAGTTACTCTTGCCAAACAGATGTAATGGCCACAATGCACTAACAGAAATGGAGATAACTACATGGGAAAAAAACATAACCAAAAGGAAGAAAGTTTGCAGGCCGAAGCATATTATCTATGTGCAACATGTATTGCTCTCGACCTTTCAACAGTTCCATCATGTTGATGTTTGATAATATATACTCATTAAAAATGGACATGTTTACTGTTACCAAAAAAAAACAATGGATGTGTTTTCATTCTTTATGGGAAATGCTTGCCATGAAGTGATTTAATCTCTTCAAGCAAATCATTGTTCCAACCTTAAAAATACTTGGATTAGATAAAGATCAAAGAGCTACTTTGGCCTTTTTCTGTTGTGAACTTTTATCTGTTTTCTTTCAAAAGATTGATCCATTATGTTAATAGCAGGAAGCTCTTCTTAGGTGTCTCAACTGGGAAGACTTCATAACATTTGAAAACATAAGTAATCAGAGAAGCATCAATCTAGCTTGATCATTTTCGATATTTGAAGAGATACTGGTGTTCCTTAGGTGAAAGGAGAACAGGGAAGACTTGTAGAAATAAAAATAAAAATCAACAACATGTATGACATAATAGCATACAGTTGTGCTGCTTCTGCATTTTACAATTTGCCCTCACGCAACACATTATCCTCTGTCCTTCATTTCACATGCAATCAGTCAAGGTATAATGTTGTTCTGTGAGATGTGAGAAAAATTTGACAGTTTGTATGTTATAGCATTGCTGCATCAACAACTGCCTTTTTTTTGTTTGGGGGGGGGCGGGGGGGCTGGGGGGGGCGTGCGGCCGGGGGTGAGGGGGCGGGGTGTGCAGCCGTGGAGTGTAAAACTTGTACTCGTTTGAGGTATTTCAAGTCCATGTTTACTTCATGAAACCATGCAGATGAATACCTATAATATACTGCCATTTCCTTTAAACTTTGAATGCAATCAAGATACTAGAACTTACTCAACAGACCAATCAAAGGATCACTACTTTAAATAGGTCTAGAGTCTATAGATCACATTCATCTGATTGCATGATCCTAGCCAGCAGACAGTGTCTATTTCTTTCCTCTGAAAGTTTCTTAACACTCCTACATGAAGAAGAACATCCAAACTTTGGACAGGAATAATCAGTTAGTGACAATGTTATTGTACCACAATCAATTCAATACATACATAATACTAAAGTCGCTCATAATGAAGATCATCAACAAGAGCAGAAATGCTGTATACCTGCTTATATAAGATTATCCAATTAAAATGGAAGTTATTATATGATGAGACATCATTATAAAGAAATCTTTCCTGCAGGTTTCCCATGTAACGAGAGCACTGATGATGTATATGTAGAATCCACATTGGCACATGTACAAAAGCAATAATGAAGGCCTAACCAAAAGGGGTAGATAAGAATTAGTAGTTATGTAACTTTAGAGCATGCCAAGCATGCATTCAGTTTAAAAGTGATATTTAGATCTTTCCGCACAAACACTACATTGCCTTCTTTACTAAGAAGATGGAGATAAGGAAATGACAGAAGCCCTGATTTGCCTTTGACACTTTTCAATAACAACAAGGTCATTTTGCAGTGTTTTTTTTAATTATTTATTTATTTTTATTTTTTTATTTATTTATTTTTTACATGAGCAATTGAGGAAGAAAAGAACTACAAACTTGATGCAAAATAAGATGAGTCCTCTACAAGATTGAATATATGGTGAATGATTCCTAAATGGTGTAATATATGATAACCATAATTCTGAGGTCTGAGGTCTAGTAGGACAACGTTAGTTGTCCTAAATTCCAGATGTGAAATTAGTTGATACTCGCATCAATAAGACATACAAGCCTTCCTGCATGTCTCCTAAGTGAACTGTTTTTCTTAAAAAGTGAACACCGTCTTTCTAGAAGTTCAGCAGGCTTTGCACTTACCAATGGAAACAAATTATATTTCAAGGAGGGGAAGGAAATATTACTTTAAACAGAAAACTAAGCTCCAAATGACATGTTTGATGACGAACTCATTTCAGCTAATCCCTCAGTCCATTTTCTGCATCTTGGTTAGGTGACTAATCATTTTTCTTAAAAGGCCTTATTCAAGGGCCTGTAGATCTTTGATTCATGCTAGTTTCCCTGCTGCTGTCTAATTGAAAAAATAAAAAGATTGTTCCGAGGCAGGAGGGGGGAACAAACTAGAGAGGAAGAGAATGACCTAATTGAATGTCATATATATTTCTGCGACAGTTATGATATTTGGCCAGTTACATTATCAATCTAATAAATATATAAAGCAAAGAATTTTTTTCATGTATAAGCAATGGATTGTCCAATACATGACCTACTCTACACTGTTTCCTTATAATACATGATTTATATTGCTATTAAACTTTTAATAAATGTTAACTTCTATTATTATGTGAGATGGATAATATTTTGGTCAAATAAATCCAGAAAGAAGCTGTAGGAACTCTCCACTTTAGCTGTTACGCAACAAATATGATGCTCTACAAGGCACAATATGCATAGGAAGTTAAATTTCCTTTCATTTCCTTCTTCCCTCCTTCTAAGTTAAATGTAAATATTTTTTAAATTCATTTGATGAAGAACAGCTGGAAAAGCAATTAAATGCTGTAGTTATTGAAGGTATGTTAGATAATGAAAGTAAAGCTTATTGACCAAACAAATATGCGCCAAAGAATCAAAGAGCCAAGTTTCTTTATACCTAGCAAACCTATTTTGCCTAGTAGGTAGATTGATTATGAGGATTGAGGACAGAGAAGTGCTCAGATACAAAAATTAAGACCTAATAATCATTTCTCATACAGATAGTGTTAGCATTTTGATCTGCAAAAGTTTGTAGCATAATTTCTCCATATGCTAAATTTTTGGACAGAAGGCTGTTTGATGATTGATGGAACCCACGGTTGAACACTAACATAATATGTGAGCTTCCACATTGATTCAGAACACTTTCCCATCTTTGACTGTCTAGCCTCATCATTGATCAGCGAAGCTCTCAATAATCTTATAGCCAATGGCTGAAAGTGAACCATACATGTAAGTTTCAAAACAGCAAGTTGCAGACTACTTTCAAATTGAAAATTTGCTTCAGCATATAAAATTGACTCACAATCAAATAGAACATTGCAACACAGAACAGACCATTACTCCTAGTAACAGCAATTGCTAGATTTAAAACTTTGAATATTATGCAATTTGCAAAAGCTTTTCATAAAATAATAATAATAATAATAAGTAGCATTATCCAAGTGGTTAAGCAGGTTGCAGATGACCTGCATTGGTGGATCTAGTAATTTTTCTTAAAGAAGCCCAGAAAAATATTTGATTGTCACTAAAGATCAGATTACAAGGACTATAACTTATGCATACATTGCGACTGATCAAACTTTTGCAAGCCCAGACCTGATTTACCAGTGAACTGACCTTAATTACCAGCATCCATTTGATTAACAAATTAACACGAACTGGTTAATCTTGATATTTCAAGGTCCCCCATTAGATACCTTTCTGCAGACATTTTGATTTCAAGGCAAAGCTAACAACAGGCACCTCTATGATTGCATCACCAGACAGATGAAGATGTGATGTAACAGATCCAGAGCTCCATATGTGCAGCAAACAAAGTTGTGGTCATACATGGCACATCCATGCAGACCATATAGAAATTAGAAGAATGATTACTTAGTGAACCAAATGATCAATGTTGTGACTTGCAACCTGAAACGGGCAGTATATAATTCCATAAAGAGAGCATACATGATGAAAAGTCACCAAGGTTGTGATTTCAGAATTCAGACATGTTTGATGAGCATCTGAATTTTTTTTTTTTTTTTTGGTTCCCTTCCCTTTTTCTCATCGATTATTTTCCTCTCTTCAAGATAGCGTAAACTGGAAAAAAAAAAATCTGAAGTCAGGTCGGTCATGCTAGGAATTACAACAACCAAACCAACCTACTGCCGGCCTTCCCTGCCTTTCTGCGTGAGCTTGAGATGTTGTTCTTGGATGTTCCTGATAACCCTATCACCACAATTAGGCGAGTATACATTCGTTTTCTCATCTACCTTGGCCTGGCTAAAAGGAAAATTTCGTTATTAAATTGCTTCCCGCTACGGATCGTTCAAGTGTTCGAGAACCCATACATCTCTGACCACTTCAATTCTCCGTTTCCCAGAGAAAAATAATCTAATAGCCTCGCGTTAGATTTTGAATTCCAAATACCCGCACATCTTTTCTCGTACAGGAGCCAACTCTCGCATGAATTTGACATGGGAATGCTCCCAATCTCAAAGATTCGAACGAAGAAACCATGCGTGCACACTCAACAGCAAGAGAGGAGAAATCTGAAATGGACGGAGCAGCAGCATTTGGGATTGGTGCGTTTGTACCTTGTGGACGAGGCGGTCGAGCAAGAACCTGGCGCCCAAGAACCAGACCGCGAAATAGAGCACGATCAAGAGATCCAGGTCGCCTCTCGTGAGGCCCCAGATCGGTCCCATGCTCACGGAGAAAGAGAACAAATCAATCCAGGGGAGCAGCGTCAGCCCTCCAAAGGCGAAGGCGGCGGCGGCGGATCACGAAGAGGATCTTCCCCGCATCGTCATCGCACACGCACGCAAATGAGACCCCGAAGTAGAGGAAGCAAGGTAGGGAAAGAATAACAATAACAATAAGAACTGCAAATGGATGTAATAATAATAATAATAATAATAAGATTATGAGGAAAGGAATCTGGCTTTCCTATAATAAAATTCATCCCGCTAAGCAATTAACGCTCCTTCAGCCCGATTGAGGACCAACGGTGAGACCTCGAGAGCATGAGTGAGCGAGGCCTGCTCATGAAAACGCATTCGGCTTGTGGTCCATCCACTTTTCTGAAATTGAAACTTCAGTTGATGTACTGGTCGTTGATTCAAGAGAACCATGGACGGAAGTCAATATTCTTGTGAGAGTATTTCCAAGATCAACGGTGACACGGGTGAATGTGACAAAGCAATCTTATCTGATTACACCCAGTGATCGTGTACGATAATGAACTAATGATTCCAAATTATCTCCGCTTCAAAAATTATTGTTGAATCTAGTGATGTTCTACCCATCTCAAGATAAGACAAAAGTATCCCTCCATCTGATTAAAAAAAATATATATTTTCAAAAATATTGATCCTTGAAAAAAACATAAGGTTCTTCTATCGAAGAAAGGGATTGATTATTCTAGTAAAAAATATATGTATCTTCTGAAGTCACATTTTGATTAATTTTGTTCTCTTTGAATTAGTCCGGAACCGGCGGTTTTGATAATTTAATTTATATTTATATATTTTTTAAATATTTATTTAAGTATTTTATTTAATAATTATAAGATATATGAAATATATCAAGATAATTTCGGTGTTACATGATTTTGAATTTCGTTAATACGGTGATCTTAGATCAAGAATCAAATTACCATAGGATGAAGATCATCAATGATTTAAGATTCTATTTAGGTCACAAATGCCACGTTAAAGGAAGGAATCCTCTGATTAACCACCACGGGTAAGGAGGAAAGTCTGGCCACTCAAGTGGTAGCCCAGTTGATCGCATACCGCTAATCCCATTCCTCATGTTCATGATTTGAGCCTTGAGGGAGTCGATTAACCCCCAGTATAGCGCATGCACTTGCACTTGCACTATACGACAAAATGACATAGAATTATAAAAGAAAAGAAAGAAAAAAAATCATACATAACAACAGTGGTAGCCCAGTTGGTTGTGTTGTGGAATGGGGCTGGTGTCGGCATCTTGCTGAAACTTTATTGTAGGTGAATGGGCAAAGCTCTAGCGAAAGTTCATCCTCGGCCCCCGATTGGCCAAGCTCCTCCATCCTCGTCGGCCGACCTCAAGCAGGAAGATCCAAGAGCAACAGTTGGTACTAGAGGAAGGGCCCTCGGTTGATTTCGAGGCCCAATTTTGAAGAAAAAAAGCACATCGCCCGGATATTATGAGAATCCGAAGGGAAACATCAAACGCGTCCCAACATTCTAGTGGTCGGAGGACCAATAATGCTTAGCAGGTTAATGCATCTCCACCACCAATCTAGAAAAATCCACCAGCGATGTCGACGGTCTCACAAGAATAGTATGACACGCTGCTTCATCAGGTGCAAGCACCATCAACCGTCGTAAGAGAAATACAATAGGCCAGCAAACACCGTCCAGTCGAAGAAAATTCAGGTCCGGTCCGGGGGGCCAATCGTCACAGCCGACTTACCGATCCTCTCCGTCGAAAATCTGAACGCTCGCCCACACCAATTTTCAAAAGAGGCTCTACCCCAGAAAATGAGACTCCTCGGCGTTGAGCCACTCGTGAGGACGACATGGAGAAAAAACTCAAAGAGATGCAGCAGCAGCTGGATGCATTACGAAAGTCGAGGCAATAAGGAGAGAATTTGAGGTTCAATGTCGATCCTCCGTTCACTCAGAAGATCATGGATGAATCCTTGCCACGTTGGTTCAAGATTCCTTAGATGGAGCTTTACGATGGAGCGACTGATCCCATAGACCATCTGGACAGCTTCCGAACTCTTATACATCTGCAAGGGGCTACCAACGCGATACTATGTCGAGCTTTTTCTATAACTTTGAGAAAAATGGCTTAACATTGGTACTCGAACCTAAAGCCCGGCTCCATAGATTCCTTCTATCAGTTGAGCCGTCTATTCATCGCCCACTTCATTAGCAGTCGTCGGCAACGTCGTAACTCTGACTTTCTCGTGAGCATCAAGCAATGGAAGAATGAGCCCCTTCGAGAGTATATCAATCGCTTCAATGCAGTCACCTTGGAGGTCCAAAATTTAGACCCATCAGTAGCTATGACGGCGTTCAAGGCCGGCCTCCTCCAAAATGACCTTTTGTTCTTCCTTAACTTGGACTATCCAAAGGACTTCGCCGAGATGCTAGAACGAGTGGAGAAGTATGCCCAGGCTGAAGAGGCTTGGGACCAGCAAGAAAGTAACCGAGGTGGTAGGTCGGGTCCGTCCCAAAAGCAGAAGAAGAAAAAAGACTATAGATGAGTGCAGCACCATCGGAAGGAGCCACGGTCTCATCGATCGCGCACTCCACCTCGAAGTAGCCGACCAACATCTCCAAAGCCACAATGCCGATCTAGAACTCCACCTTGAAGATTCAATTACTACACCCTTCTCAATACACCCCGAGCTCAGATTCTGATGGAGATCGAGTGATGAGAAGATATACCCTGATCCAAGAAATAATAACCCTTGCCCGAGTAAGAAACTCGAGGAAGTATTGCCAATATTATCGTGACCACGGGCATGATATCGAAAAGTGCTGGCAGCTCAAAGAGAAAATAGAGACATTAATTAGGCAGGGATGACTCCGGCACTATATGGATGAACGGTGAATCCCGATAAATTCAGGTCGTGACCAACCTCGACAAGATGAACCACATGAAGAATAGCCGACTGCAGGAGAGATCAGAGTAATTGCTGAAGGAAACCTCGTTGGAAATACTTTGGATCGGGATTGATCAGGAGAAGGACCGAAGAAGAGGAAGGCAGATAATGAAATTATTTTCACCGATGAAGATCTGAAAGAAATAAGTCAACCACATGACGATCCTGTAGTTATTTCTCTAAATATTGCTAATTATGATGTACATCGGATTCTTATTAATAATGAAAGTTTGATAGATATTCTGTTTTATGATGCCTTTGTTCGGATGAACTTGAATCCTGAACTACTGATGAAGAGGAATATACCTCTGGTTGGACTTTTTGGCACTATGATTCCAGTGGAAGGGACTATCTCACTAATGATAAAAGCTGGACGAGCTTTGAGGCAGGCGGTTGTCGACATAACTTATTTCATCATGAATAGCCCCTCTGCCTATAATATCATCTTAGGTCGGTCGGGCCTAAATATCCTTTGGGTCATAGTGTCGATCTATCACCTGAAGATCAAATTCATAAATCCATATGGAATCAACGAGCTCAGGGGAAACCAGTCGGTCGCAAGGGAATGTTACATGCCTACTTTGCATGAAGTGGTGGCTGAAGAGTAACCCATGAATGAGTTAGACGTTTGGGATGAACAAACTGAACAAAGAGGCTCTCCGGTAGAAGAACTAATCTCTATACCGATCAAGGACGATCCGAACAAGGTTGTGAAGGTCGGCTCAAGCTTATGTGAAGAGGATCGACAGCACCTCATCATATTTCTATGAGCTAACGTTGACGTGTTTGCTTGATCAGCTTTGGATATGCCCGACATTGATCCAGGTCATGGTACATCGACTCAATATAGATCTGAATCGTCATCTGATCAGGCAGAAAAAATGGAGCTTTGCTCCTAAACACCAGAGGACGATACGAGAAGAAGTTGATAAGCTCTTGAAGGCCAATTTCATCTGAGAAGTTTATTATCCAGAGTAGTTGGCTAACATCATCCTCGTTAAGAAGTTCAGTGGAAAATGGCGCACGTGTGTTGATTATGTGGATCTCAACGGAACATGCCCAAAGGATGGCTATCCTCTACCGCGCATAGACCAACTGGTGGACACAACCTTGCGACATCAGCTTATATCATTCATGAATGCTTTCTCGGAATACAATCAGATCCAAATGGCGTCTAAGGATGAAGAAACTGACCAAGGTCTTTTTTGTTATAGGGTCATATCCTTTGGCTTGAAAAATGTAGGGGTGACCTATCAAAGACTTATGAACAAGCTTTTCAAGGAGCAAATTGGAAGAAATATAGAAATGTATGTAAACGACATGCTCATCAAAAGTAGGACTATTGAATATCATATCATCGATCTAGAAGAAATTTTCTCTACACTACGGCACTTCCGAATGAAGCTCAATCCGGATAAATGCGCCTTCAATGTCACTTCTGAAAAATTTCTTGGGTTCATGGTATCACAACATGGGATTGAGGCCAACCCGAAGAAGATTCAAGCTCTTCAAGAGATGAAGCCTCCGAGGATTATCAAAGAAGTGCAGCGACTCACAGGAAGGATCGCAGCCTTAAATAGGTTCCCATCAAGATCGACGGAAAAGAGCCTTCCATTTTTTAAAACTCTTAAGCAACCGAAGAACTTTTAATGGATAGATGAATGCCAGACAGCCTTCAATGAGCTAAAAAAATACCTCGGCTCCCCTCCTCTTTTAAGCAAGCCAGAGCTCGAGGAGGTATTGTACTTATATTTAGTTGTTTCTTCTTCAACAATTAGCTCTGTTCTGATCCGACAGGAAGCCAAGGTGCAGAAGCCAATCTATCATGTGAGCTGGATACTTCATGATGCTAAGATTAGATATACGAGGCTGAAAAAAATCATCTATGCTCTCTTAATATCTGCAAAAAAGTTACGCTCATATTTTCAAGTGCACACCATCACGGTCCTTACAGACCAACCCATTAGATCGGTATTGTATCGACCAGACATCTCGGGGTGATTGGCTAAATAGGTTATTGAGCTAGGTGAATTCGAGATCAAATATTTATCGAGACCGTCCATTAAGGCTTAGGCATTGGCGGACTTCATCCTAGAATGTACAATCTCAGATGAGGAACCCAGTCATGCTAAAGCCCCTCGACCGATGAATGTTGGATCCTACATGTTGATGGGTCTTCGAATGCTGTGGGCTCTGAAGCCGGGTTGATCTTAACCAGTCCGAAGGGGGTAGTAGCGGAATATGCTCTGTGCTTCGACTTTCTGACTTTCAACAATGAAGCCGAGTATGAGGCATTGGTAGCGGAGCTTAGAATAACAAAAGAAATGGAAGTTCGGCATCTCAGAGTCCATAGTTATTTGCAGTTGGTGATTGACCAGGTTCAGGAAGAATATGAAGCTCGGGAACCGAATATGGTTCAGTATCTATAGAAGATCAGAGACTTAGCTTCTAGCTTTTTAGCAATGGATGTTTAGTAGATACCAAGGGCAGAAAATGCATGAGTTGATCTCCTTTCTAAGCTAGCAACCCTTGGGGCGGCCGATCTAAAAAGGAAGCTCATATATGAAAGTCCTGGAGAAGTCGAGTATTGAGAAGGCCCCGATAATGCAAGCTGATCCAGAGTCGAGCTGGATAGATCCTATCCTCCATTACTTGCAAGATGAAACTTTGCCTGCAGATCGAGATGAGGCAAAAGGGCTGAGATGCCTCGCTCCATAATACGTCGTCTGTTGGAGATAAATCCCGCTCCAGCCGAAGTCTAGCTCGATACCCAGCCTAATGCAACCAGTAGCCGCAGAAGAGCTTCGACAGACGGGCTTCAATCGAACTCCCTGCGACCGAGCTTCTTCCAGCAGGCCGAACTAGTCAGCTGCCGAGCTTCTTTCAGACTCCCAGCATCGAGACCGAACTTCTTGTGCGGTCGAACTCCTTCGGACTCCCCACGGCCGAACTCCTTCGGACCGACTCCAAGCGGCCAAGCTTCAACAAAGTTCTCTCAGCGGCCAAACTCCTCAGCGAACGAGCCTTAGCCGAACCAACCAGCAACCAAAGTCCTTCAACCGGGCCTCAGCCGAGCTTCTTCGGGCAACCATCCCTCGGTCGAACTCTACAGATGGCCGACCCTTCAGCCAGCCGAACTCCCCCTGCCTTCCCTTTTGTCGAACTCTCCTACGAGATGAATTATCGCCATCAGTCTGCGACAGGCAACGAAACCAGACGACATGGCTACCACCTCTGGCAACGCCACTCTCTGACGACGCCTTCCTCTCCGTACCGAACTCCATGCGGTCCATGACTTACCAGTATGGCCATCACCGACCGCCTGACGACGCCATCCTCTCCGTATCGAACTCCATGCGACGGTATGGCTGTCGCCATCAACTAAGCTCCGCCTATAAAGGACCTTCCAGATACGCCAAGGCTAATCTCTCTGAGCTCTCCTCTTCTTCTCTAAGCTCCGAAACTCATTCCGAGCACTCCATTCCTGTTGGCCGAAAATTGACTTGACCGTCGGAGGGTCCTGCCGGAGCCACCCCCCACCGGCTCCAGACGGGACTTCATTTTGTAGGTCCCCGACGGCGACCTCGACGGCCCCCACTTCGGCTACCTCCGACGACGATCAGTTTTTGCACCAACAGATTGGCGCTAGAGGAAGGGCCACTTCGATCTTATGGTCTCTGTTAAGAGAGAGCCAAAGTCCCCTCGTTCTTAAAGGAGTGCTCGGCGACGTTTTCCCCCTTTCCACTCCAAAGATTTCTCTTCTTTCTCTTTTCAGAAGAAAAGAAGAGATGCCCCCCAGGAGAGCCTCGACTCGACGGTCGGCGGCCTCCACGGCCCGATCCCGTCCGGATCCGATCGCTCCTGCTCCAGCCCCGGCGATCCAGGCTCACTCTGCAGCCGCGGTGGACGCGGAGCATTTCAACCTACTCGTCAAGCAGGTTCGCGATCTTATGGAGGCAGTGCAGGCAGTGCAGGCCATGCACCAGCAAGCCCCGGTGCCAGCCCAACCGGTGCGGGACTCTCCAAAATCGAGTGATCCGGTCCAAGAGCGACTGACTTGGACAGCCCGACCTCCGATCTCCGAATTGGAGAGGCAGAGGAGGGAGAGCCCTTATTCGGATCATGGATCGGCCAAGGGTGAAGCCTCGTGCTCGTTCCATAAGAGAGCCATGGAGATCAGGAATCGTGAAGATCTCCTGGATCAAAAGCTCTTAGAAATGAGCCGGCGAATCGAAGAACTTCGTCACACTTCTCCCTCACGTGGCAATGACGTTTGCACTGACCCCCCTTTTTCGTAGAAAATCATGCAGGAATCCGTCCCGCCGAACTTTAAGCTCCCACAGTTCGACAGCTACGATGGGACCACCGACCCGGTCGACCACTTGGAAGCCTTTCGGATGATGATGCTGCTCCACGGCGCTCCAGATGCTATATTGTGCCGGGCTTTCCCCTCTATCCTGAAAGGAGCTGCCAGAAACTGGTACTCGGCGCTCAAGTCGAGTACCATCTTATCATTTGACCAGATGAGTCAACAGTTCGCGGCCCATTTTGTGAGTAGTAGGCGGTCGTGCCGAGGTTCGGATTCCTTGATGGCCATCAAGCAGAAGGCGGGGGAACCCATCCGGGCCTACATCACCCGATTTAACACTGCCGCGCTGGAAGTCCGGAACCTAGACCAATCGGTCGCCATGGCCGCCCTCTAGGGCGGTCTTCAAAAAAATAACTTGCTGTTCTCCCTGGAGAAAAGATACCCTAGGGACCTCGCCGATCTGCTGGCTCGGGCCGAGAGATATGCCCGTGCGGAAGAAGCCTTCAAGTCGAAGGACGAAGAAGCCTTAAGGGAGCAGCTGGCAGGCAATGGGGAGCCGAATGAAGTTCGGCCGCGCTCACGGACTCCCTCTGGCAGCAGGCGGGCCCGGACTCCTCGAGCTTACAAAGAAGCGCGAAGAAGCCCTCCTCCCAAAACATTCCACGACTATGCCCCCCTCAATGCTCCTCGAACTCAGATCTTCACCGAAGTTAAGGACCAACTGCCAAGACCCGAAGGGTTACGGTCTCCCTCAAACAAGCGTAACCGAAGCAAGTACTGCCTCTACCATCGCGACCACGGCCATGACACTGAGGAGTGCATCCAGCTCCGAGACGAGATCGAGGGGCTCGTTAGAAAGGGGCGGCTGAGTAAATTCATTCGACGCGAGCCTGAAGATCGGTGAAGGGCGCTGCCGTAGCAGAAAACGATAAGGTCGGCCGCCTCACTACGTCGTCAACGTTACCCAAGGACCCAGCATGGAAGCCAAGAGAAGCACGCTTCAAAGTGAGGAAGCCAGCATGAGGTAGAAAAGGTCATCCTGAATCGCAGAGAATTCGGAAAAATATTGCCAGTAACTTCCTTTCAATGAAGTTCTCCCTTTTCAACAGTGTATTATTTTTCGGCGCCAAAACTATGTAATGACAGGGAAAGAAGCAGTCAACAGTCGCCGTGTTAGGAAGGAAGACCTCGCCCTAACCTACAAGCAGGTCAAAGAGCAATTCGGCCAGAGATAAGATCTCTCCCGAGCAACCACCTCGGCTAGAGATAAGATCTCTCCCGAGCAGAGATAAGATCTCTCCCGACCAGTTCGGCCAGAGATAAGATCTCTCCCGAAAAGCAACCTCGGCTAGAGATAAGATCTCTCCCGAGCAACCACCTCGGCTAGAGATAAGATCTCTCCCGAGCAGTTCGGCCAGAGATAAGATCTCTCCCGAAAAGCAACCTCGGCCAGAGATAAGATCTCTCCGAGCAGAGAGATAAGATCTCTCCCGAAACCACCTCGGCTAGAGATAAGATCTCTCCCGAGCAGTTCGGCCAGAGATAAGATCTCTCCCGAAAAGCAACCTCGGCCAGAGATAAGATCTCTCCCGAGCAGTTCGGCCAGAGATAAGATCTCTCCCGAAAAGCAACCTCGGCCAGAGATAAGATCTCTCCCGAGCAGTTCGGCCAGAGATAAGATCTCTCCCGAAAAGCAACCTCGGCCAGAGATAAGATCTCTCCCGAGCAACCACCTCGGCTAGAGATAAGATCTCTCCCGAGCAGTTCGGCCAGAGATAAGATCTCTCCCGAAAAGCAACGCCGCCAGAGATAAGATCTCTCCCGGACGGTTCGGCCAGAGATAAGATCTCTTCCGAAAAGCAACCTCGGTCAGAGATAAGATCTCTCCCGAGTAGTTCGGTCAAAGATAAGATCTCTCCCGAAAAGGCAACGCCGGTCAGAGATAAGATCTCTTCCGGATGGTTCGGCCAGAGATAAGATCTCTCCCGAAAAGCAATGCCGGCCAGAGATAAGATCTCTCCCGGACAGTTCGGTCAGAGATAAGATCTCTCCCGAAAAGCAACCTCGGCCAGAGATAAGATCTCTCCCGAGCAACCACCTCGGCTAGAGATAAGATCTCTCCCGAGCAGTTTGGCCAGAGATAAGATCTCTCCCGAAAAGCAATGTCGACCAGAGATAAGATCTCTCTCGGACGGTTCGGCCAGAGATAAGATCTCTCCCGAAAAGCAACCTCGGCCAGAGATAAGATCTCTTCCCGAGCAGTTCGGCCAGAGATAAGATCTCTTCCAAAAAGGCAACGCCGGCTAGAGATAAGATCTCTTCCGGATGGTTCGGCTAGAGATAAGATCTCTCCCGAAAAGCAACCTCGGCCAGAGATAAGATCTCTCCCGAGCAACCACCTCGCTAGAGATAAGATCTCTCCGAGCAGTTCGGTCAGAGATAAGATCTCTCCCAAAAAGCAACCTCGGTCAGAGATAAGATCTCTTCCGAGCAGTTCAGCCAGAGATAAGATCTCTCCCAAAAAGCAACCTCGGCCAAAGATAAGATCTCTCTCGAGTGAAGGTCTCGTTCATAAAATACGAGATGGGGGGAGAGGCTCGGACGACGGTCCGCATGTGCCCCCACAGCCCGTTTGGAATAGGAGGAGAACCTCGTCATAACGTGTGCAAAGTTCATGTCCGAGCTCCGAAGTCCACAGGAAAGAGAGTCTCCATCAACCTCGGCCAGAGATAAGATCTCTCCCGAGCAACTTCGGCTATGGATCAGATCTCCCCCGAGGGACTGGGCCAACTTCGGCAGTAGGAGATGAGATCTCCTCCCGAGCGCCCGCATCGACTCCGACTAGGGATAAGGTCCTCGGCAACCTCGGCCAGAGCGCCTGAGTAACCTCGGATAGACGTAAGGCCCGCGACGACCTCGGCCAGAGAGCTTCAACATCGACCTCGGCTAGAGAAAGCTATCATGTCAACCTCGGCCAGAGAGCTTCAACATCAGCTTCATCAACTTTGGCTGGAAACGAGTTCCATTTCAACTCCAAACATCGACTGGAGATGAGGTCTCCCCCAAGCCTCAGCTTCAACTTCAGCATCAATATTGGCTGGAGATGAGACCTCCCCCGAGCTTCAGCTGCAACAAACACGGGGCCTGGAAGAAGACTTCGGCAGTCGCCTATTTTGCTACTCCCTTCCTTCAATTTTTGAACTCGGGAGTGGGAGGGCTAGTGTTGGGGATAAATCCCGCTCCAATCGAAGTCTAGCTCGATACCCAGCCTAATGCAATCAGTAGCCGCAGAAGAGCTTCGGCAGACGGACTTCAGTCGAACTCCCTGCGGTCGAGCTTCTTCCAGCAGATCGAACTAGTCAGCTGCCGAGCTTCTTCCGGACTCCCAGCGTCGAGACCGAACTTCTTGTGCGACCGAACTCCTTCGGACTCCCCACAGCCGAACTCCTTCGGACCGACTCCAAGCGGTCGAGCTTCAACGAAGTCCTCTCAGCGGCCGAACTTCTCAGCGGACGAGCCTTAGCCGAACCAATCAGCAACCGAAGTCCTTCAACCGAGCCTCAGCCGAGCTTCTTCGGGCAACCGTCCCTCGGTCGAACTCTACAGATGGCCGACCCTTCAGCCAACTGAACTCCCCCTGCCTTCCGTTCTATCGAACTCTCCTACGAGATGAATTATCGCCATCAGTCTGCGACAGACGACGAAACCAGACGACATGACTACCACCTCTAGCAACGCCACTCTCTGACGATGCCTTCCTCTCCGTACCGAACTTCATGCGGCCCATGACTTACCAGTATGGCCGTCACCGATCGCCTGACGATGCCATCCTCTCCGTACTGAACTCCATGCGACGGTATGGCTGTCGCCATCAACTAAGCTCCGCCTATAAAGGACCCTCCAGATATGCCATGGCTAATCTCTCTGAGCTCTCCTCTTCTTCTCTAAGCTCCGAAACTCATTCCGAGCACTCCATTCCTGTTGGCCGAAAATTGACTTGACCGTCGGAGGGTCCTGCCGGAGCCACCCCCCACCGGCTCCGAATGGGACTTCATTTTGTAGGTCCCCGACGGCGACCTCGGCGGCCCCCACTCTGGCTACCTCCGACGACAATCAGTTTCTGCACCAACATCGTCTATGAAGAAAAGTTTTATAAGAGATCTTCCACCCTACCTCTGCTCAGATGCCTCCATCCTTCGGAAGCCAACTATGCTCTGCGGAAAGTTCACGAAGGAATCTATGGTAATGACCTAGGGGGCAAGGCTCTATCCCATAAAATATTACGACAGAAATATTTTTGGCCGACCACGCAAAGCAATGTGGCCGATCTAGTGAGCAAGTGTGACCAATGCCAAAGGACCTCAAACATTCAGCACCGACCATCAACTCCATTGGCCCCGATCACGACCCCTTGATCCTTTGCTCAATGGGGAATGGATATCCTCGGATCATTTTTCGTCGCCATAGCACAGAAGAAGTTTTTGATTATCACGATCAACTATTTTACTAAATGGATAGAAGTAGAGGCAGTAGCTATAATTACCAAAGCTAGAGTTCAAAATTTTATCTAAAAGTCTATCATATGTTGATTGGTTTACCCCATGCCATCATAATCGATAATGGATGATAATTTAATAACCTGAGGTTCACAGGATTTTGTAATGACTATGGGATTTCTCATAGATTAACGTCAGTAGGTCATCCACAGACTAATGGTGAGGCCGATGTGATGAATAGAACATTATTGCAGGGGTTGAAAGCTCGCATAAGCCAAGCAAAAGGATTGTGGGTCGAAGAGCTGTACAACGTCCTCTTGGCATATCGCACGATGCAACGTATCCCAACTGGAGAGACACCTTTCATGTTGGCCTTCGGTACGAAAGTTGTGATACCCCTAGAGATTGGGATACCCACGCTTCGAGTGGAAGAGTTCGATGCAGATAGCAATTTCTTTGGGATGAGAGTGAATCTAGATCTGCTAGAAGAAACTTGAGAATGAGCTCAAGTTTGAATGGCCAACTATCAATAAAAAGTTGCTCGATACTATAATTCTCGAGTAAAGGATAAATCTTTTTTGGCAAGATAGTTTTTTGTCGAGCCAAGATTTTTCACCCATTCAAATAGTCAAAACTATCATCGAACTAGGAAGGTCCTTATCGCGTAGCTAAAGTAGTTCGACCTGGAACTTACCATCTCTATCGACTAGATGGAACTCCAATCCCAAGAACCTGAAACTCTAACAATCTTCGGAGATATTATCCTTAGAATGTAATTTTCATCTTGAATTTTTTTTCAATAATGAACAATAACTTCTCATAGATTTTATCTGCATCTCCATCGGATATCGCCAATGTGCGCTCCTCGACCATGATCGAGGAGTGAAATGCGTCTCCATCGAATTTTGCCAATGCACGCTCCTCGACCATGGTCGAGGAACAGAACGTGTCTCCATCAAATTTTGCCAACACGCACTTCTCGACCACGATCGAGGAGCAAAATGCATCTCCATCGAATTTCGTCAATGTACGCTCCTTGACCACGACCAAAGGGCGAAATGCGTCTCCATCAGATTTTGCCAATGTGTGCTCTTCAACCACGGTCGAGGGACGAAATACGTCTCCATCGAATTTTGCCAACTCGTGCTCCTCGGCCACGATCGCCCTCGATTGTGGTCGAGGATCGTAACACACCGGCATGAATCATTCGCCATAACTTTTCAGTCACACCGCCTAAGATCTATGCTAATCTATGTCTCGAAGAAGAAAAATTTAATGAAAAACATACGAACTCAACAACTTAACAAAAGAAGACTTTGTATTAAAATTGAGTATTTACAAGTGATGGTCAGCCCATACAAAGATATCTAGGTAAAAATCAGGGATAAACAAAAAAGGTTGATCTAAAAAAGATCGGATATGTCCGATCAAAAAGCCACATTAAGCTCCATCCAGAGCTCTAGATTCACCGACCTCCGCTTGGTCAGGTAGGATGATGATGGTTGGGGGTGGTACCGATGCTATGTCCTTGGCAATCGGGTCATCACGCGTGGGGCTAAAGACATCTTCCATTTGAATTTTTTGACCCTCAACTTCCTCGGCCTCCTCATCGTCCGACTCCAAGAGATCCAAGTTCAGATCGGGGAAGATCCTCCGGACCTTCTCTTTTAGGTCTATACCCACTTACAGGTAGAAGAGCGATGCAAAATCCACCTTGATGTTATAGAATTCTTCCGAGGTGCGAAAGGCCTCGACTGCCTCTACCCTGGCGGCCTCCTTCCGCACCTTTCTGACCTCCTTCTCCCCCAGCATCCGAGCTTCAGCCTTAGTCAGCTCGAATTTTAGCTGCTTCACCCTCTCCTTAAGGGACCTGATCTCATCCTCGGCCTTCAGGCGAGATAACTAAGCGTCGTCCGTCCTTCAGTTAGCTTGGGCGACTTTCTCCTCAGCTTTCTTAGAGAAGCGTCGAACCTCTCTAATTACTTCGGCAAAATGGTCCACATGATGGATGAGCTAAAAAAAAAAGAAGAAGAGAGAAGAAAAAGAAGCTAAGCTGTGGAATGAATGGAAGAGCTAAAATGAAGGTCGGTAAAAAGTCGATACGTACCCGAAGGAGAGAATCGTAGGAGTCCTGGATGCGAAAGGCATCCTCGACCTCCTCGAAGGTTTGGACGTCAGTCGATAAGATGATCAACTTCAGCAAGGAACGGGCAACACGGTAGTCGTCGACGCCCTTTCTTTTGTCCTCGATATCCGAGGAAACTTCAACCGAAGATACACTCTCCGAAACATTGGATCTACGGTTGGACATTTGGATGAAGATATTCAGCCCACCCGAGCTTCTTCTGAAGGAAGATGTAGAAGATCGAGGGACAAACTCCATTGGAGCAGCAGATCGAATCGACGTCACAACCTTCACCAATGCTGACTTCTCCTTCCTCGGGGCATTGCCCACCCTCGAGGAACCTCCCACCATGGGCTGCACTAAGACAGCCTCGATCCGAGCGTGTTTGGGGGCCACGACCGCACTCGTCTTTCTCTTCTTCGCCATCCATCGAAGAGTTTTGAGGTTGGACGGATTCATCGTTGGACAAAAAACACGACTCGATCAATGATAATGACGAGAAAAGAAAAGACGATCCAAATAAAATTGCATAAAAATACTTACTCCTCGGATCAGTTGGAATCAGTCTGATCTTAAATAAGTTATCCTCGATAAGAAACCTGGATAATGGGGAAGGAGCGAGACTAAAGATCTGACTTAAGGTCTCCTCCTTGGCATCAGACAGCATTGGTGGTTTGACGGCCAACCTATGAGATCGCCCCCTTGATGTGTTGAAACCCCATGGTTGCTCGATCGAAACAAAAAAGAAGCGCTCCTTTCAGTTATACACCAAGGAAGGAGCACCTCGAAAAAGATAGCATCCTCTCTGAGGAGAGGCGTACCATAATCCGACCTCCATCGGATGCTCCTTTAAAATGAAGCAAGCTCAAGAAAGATGGGAGGTAGGCTCGACCCCGAGGAGGAGGCAGTAGGTGAAGAAGCCTAGGATCGATCGTCAAGAGTTTGGCACCAAACAACAAAAGCTAATTCTATATAGGTTCAGAAACTCGATGATTAAAAAATAAAAAAGCAACCTAAGATCAATTTTTAGCGATTCCTCGTAAACACCAATCCATCCAAGATGAGGAAGAGCTGTATGCTCTTCGAGATCGGCGACCTCTAACCTAAAATCATTGGAGACATGGTATTTCATCCTAATGACTTTCAAATCCTTCGAGGAGAGGATGAAATTTATTCTGAAAGAATCATAGTTCGAAACTTCACATTCTTCGGATTTGCCTGAAGAATCTATTTCTCCGAAATTGTGATCCTCATCAGAAGGGCTACCCGAGCTCCAAGAAGATCGGAACAGACTCAATTGACTCATGAGTGCAGAAAAAACTGACCTAAGGGGTGAGGAGGCCGAGCAATGAGGGGAGTTAAGGCAGGGTCAACGGTAGCTCGGCTGAGTCCGAGCTATTCCTCATGCGTAAAATGTCAGAGTTCATGCTTTAAGCAATAGTAGCAGTCAAAAAGAATAACATTGATCCCTATTTATAAGAGGCAAGGATGGCTCCGATCTACTCTCGTTTCATTTGCCCTTCTAGATCTTCGCCAAGTGTCAGATGCTAATTAATCAGAACAGGCAGACCCTGATCAAAATAACAAACGGTTAGATTTCATGGCCATTAGACTTCTCCTAATCTTATCATGCTACTGATCTCCAACATGGCAATGCAATCATGATTTGAAGATCAGCCTCGTCTTCGATAGGATATTTACTATTATATATGTATGCCCTAGAAGTCAGATTGGTTGACACTTGTAATACACTTCTAAGGATAAAATTATAATTTTAACTATAAATAATAAAATAGATTATTTTCTATCACAGTGTGTATTTAAAAGTATCTATGATACATCCCTTGACCTAATGGTAATGATAGTTCATATTTTCAAGAGTTAAAAATTTAAGACATGAATTTTTATTATTAACTCATAAAATGCTTCCGACCGTAGGATCATCATGAGGATGGTGATTGATCCGCAAGGTTGGTGTACAATCACTTCTTTTGGATAGATGAATCTTGAATCTACGGTGTAAAGATATCGGAGCAAGAGTATAGGTACTCGTTAGAGAATGAGGGCACTGAGCCTGACCACCTCGAGCAATCATGAGAAAGTCTACCTTCTCATCGATGACTGGCTCGAAGCTGCAGTGGTGTGTCTGATTCTTTGACTTGAGATACATCGACAGTTCATCTTGAGGGTGTTATAGTTTGACTGCACCATAACTCAGTCTCCTAGCCATTCAGAATCCTAAGATCTATATTGGCTATAGCATGTTCATTATAGAAATTAGATTGCAGCAATAGGAGATCTATCTACCTTGGTAGATGAGGAGCAGCCCTATGATGATCATGAGAATTAAGTCCATAAGCCCATGGTCATGGTAGAGTGAAATAATAGAAAGAGTTTCTATTAGGATTATCACATTAGACTTGAATTGAATGATTAATTTATATGATAGAAATTAGGGTTTGACGAGATCACCTTAATCCTAATCCGATCGAAGCTCAAGATAGAGGAATCTAATCATACAGATAACTGCACCAAAAGGTTCGCTTTCAATTTTGATGGGTTGCTACCATATGCTGCTAGGTGTCACTCATGGATTTTGAGAGCAATTAGAATAATTTGGATGATCGATCATACTAGTTGTCTGAATCAAAAAAAATTTGATCCATCGAAAGGTATTTCGATGATGTCGATGATAGAGATCGAGACATATCCTATTATCATATGAAATCGAACCTAACTGAATCACATAAATAAGAATTTGGATCTGAATGTCATCAATTGGACTAACTTAGTTCAATTGATTTGAATAAGATTCAATTAGGTTCAAGAAAATCATGCTAGCATATGATTGAGCCTAATATTCTCCTTGAATAATCATTAAAGCTTATCTCGACCGAGCCAAATATGTTTGGGCTCACTCAAAAATTTTTACTTAGTCTAAATGGAGCTTGTCTAGATCAAAAAAGGGTTGTCTTAATTTATGAAATAAATTTAAAATAATATCTGCCATTTTCGATCATCTGTTAAATCTTATTTTCGGACATTGATCAAATATTGACTCTGAACACTTAGACATCTGCCCATGTGCCATGCGCCTATAAGAGAGTACCTGGGGCCTTGTCCTTCTGCTAAAATGCAGACAGAAAAAGGGTGTATGCCTAGGAAGGCATGCACCCCATGAGGATAAAGATTGAGTTTCATACAGATGGGACTCTAGAGTTGCTTCGGAGGATTAAACTCTATGACACTAAGAAGTCTTGTTTGACCCTGTCTTAGCACCACCTTAGGAGGGTTTTGAGGGTCTCTCATCTGATTAGATCTGATGATATCATTCTATCAATCAAATTTAGATCTATTGCATAAAGAATCGTGATTGATCAGAATGATGTGGTGCTGCATAGTACAGCAGGGTCTATATAAATCCTATCTGCACCTAAAATTTAAAGCTTCTGCCTTTAGCCCATGCCACAAAGCCTCTCTCCCTCCTTCTCCATGCCATCCTCTGATCTTCTCTCTCCTCTCCATGCCTAAGGACTTTTGGGCATGAATAAGATGCGATCCAAGCAAGTAAAAGGCACTAAAAAAGAAAGAAAGCGACACTGCCGCAAGTAACAACAACTGTTCTTCAAAAGAAGTTTTGAAGATCTTCAAGATCAGATCTAGATTTAATTTTTGAAGAATTAATTGAGAAGAAGAAGATCTTTAGATCCTGTCCGAATGAATATCGGTAGAGGTCAGGCGCTTGCATGGCTACATCTAGAACCTTAGGCAAATATCGAGATCATCACAAGATAATTAGAATATTCAAAATAAAGATATAATTATATTAGATTTATTTTTTTTATTATTTAATCAATAAAATCAAATTTGAGAAGTCTTAGATCTAATTAAGATCTCAAAAAAAAAAAATTTGAAATATCTCACTTGATCCAATCAGATATGAATGAACTTAATCCGAAAAACAAGACTTTTTCTTTCAACTGGTATCAAAGTCAGGTTCCATAATTTATTAGATCTAATTTTAATATATTTTTAATCTAATAATTAGATAATTTTAGATGTCACATTAGATATGATTAGATCTAAAATTAAAAAAATTAAAAATTAAATAATCTAGATCTAAATATGTATGAGATGCATGACTAGACTAAGAATAGAATTATTCTATATGTAATCTAGCATAATCATAATTTTAATTTAATTAATTATAATTTTTAAATCTATTTATTTACTATTTTTTAATATTATAAATATTATAATTAGATCTAAAAAATAAAAAATAAATTTATTTAATTTATTCATATGAGATATGATAGATGCATGTTTAGACTAGTTATAAAATAGTTCTATGAAATTATCTAGAATAAATTTTAATTTGATATAATCAAATTTAAATCTTATTTTTTAGATATTTATGAGATAATTTAGATCTGAAAATATGTATGATATGATACATGAGATATATGCAAAATATATTTTTAGTTAAATCATTTTTTTATATATGTGATATATTATGTAAATCTAACTAGTTTTGTAGATTTATCATGTTTCTGATTAAGGCATTCTTCTTGGCCATCCGATCATAAGAACGAAGTAGAATTTAAAGGTCCTCTCCTTCCATTTGATGGGATATTCTTATGGTATGTAGGGGTGCTGCACGTTCGTCCTTAATCAGAAATCAAAAATTTATTTTCTGCAAAATTCTAGATTCTAAAATCCTAGAAATTTATATATATATTTTATTTATGAACCCTAAACTTAATTAAAAATTAAGATTATGAAATATATTAGGTCTAAAATTAAGAATTTTCAGATCTAAGACATATTCATAAAATTGGATTCGGGCTTGGGTAGCTCAATTAGGTCTAGCGGTTGATCAAATCAAATCAAGAGTTTGTTAGGTGGGATCAAGAGTACTTAAATTGACTAGCCTAATAAAATTAAGTCTGGATCAAGATCGAATCACATGAGTGATCGATCGAGTTAAGACATAATTAGGCTCAGTGGTTAGAGTCTGGATTGTAGGCTAATCTGATTGATTCTGGCTCAATAATTTAGTGTCTAAGGTTTGTTTGGCAAATACAACCGACTGATTTTTAATTAGGAGCTACTTGACTTGAATGCATTCTTATTGAGTTAATGGTATATCTCTTCCATTGGTCTCGCTTACTTGGCCATATTTATCGATCCAATCCTGATCTAAGGTGGCTAACAATCCGAGCTGACCCATGCCACTAGGTTAGTCATAATGGTTATAGCTATATCAAGTCAAATTTAAAAAGACCTAAATCAAATCTCCCTAAAAAAGATTAAGTCTAAGGTCTTCCACCATTATAGATATGCGAATCCTTTTCGGGGTTGATTATTCTCGATTGGTCATAGTGGTTCAGTTGCACCGAAAAGATGCAATCATTTTTATTAAGCATTGGATGCTACGGGCTGAAGGATGGATTGGGCTCCATATTTTGGATACGATGAGAGACCCAATTAGAAATCCAATCTATGCAAATGGTGAGTCTGATTTAACTAAGGAGTGGATCAATTCCGGGCATGGTGAGATTCATGAATTAGAGATCAAGTATGGGTGTACCATGATTAGAGAATCATTGAACAAGAGTCGTTCACTCATTGACTAACCCATCACCAATAACTATTAGGTGAGGTGATGAGTCAATTGGTGGGACTGCACCATCTACTAGAAATCAGTAATCATGAAGATTTTTGCATCTCTATAGAGGGAGTGTAGGGATCCAAGAAAATAGTGAAAGCTAATTTATTTAAAAATTAAATTTTTAAATAAATTGATCAAGTCTTAATTATAAAATCTAATTATAAACTTTGACTCTCTACAGAAAAAAGAAAAATGTCTGCCTCCAACCCACTAGCCCATATCCTGGACACCCATAGACTGATCGGACTCAATTACAAGGATTGGCTCTAAAACTTTAAAATCATTTTGAATTTTGAGAAGTTGACTCATGTATTGGATCAGGATTCTCCCATCTTACCAGCTCGTCCGTCCGTTGAATAGAGAGTGTCTCTTGACAAGTGGATGGATGAAGATAATAAGGCCAGATACTACATGTTGGGCTCGATGTTTGATGAGCTTCAACATCAATATGAAGATATCAAGACTGTCCGCCAAAGTTGGCTCACCTATAAGAGTTGTTTGGTGAACAGAGGCATAGCTAAATATCATATCACTAAATGACTGTTTAAGATTAAAATGCATGATGGGCAGTCAGTCCAAGATCATTGTCTGATGATGATCAATAACTTGAAAGAGCTTGAGAAGCTCAGAGTGAAGTTAGACTAGGATCTGCAGAATGATATAATTCTGCAATCCTTGACTGATGCGTATGGGCAGTTCATCATGAACTACCATATGCATAAACTTTAGAATATTCTGGCCGAGCTTATGAATATGCTGGTTACTGCTGAGCTTTCTATGAAAGATTTTAAAGGCTTAGTACTTGCTATAAAATGGATTTTTTTCAAGAGAAAGTCTTTTGAAAAGAAGAAGTTTATGAAAAAGCAAAAGATGGAAGATGGAAAGAAAAAAAAGATAGAGCTGAAGAAGAAGGCCACTAACAAAAGAAAGAATTTTTATTGTAATACTAACGGCCACTGGAAGTAAAATTGTGCTACATACCTGGCCACCCTTAAGAATAAGAAGGAGACAGGTCCTTCAGGAGGTATGCTCATTATTGAATCTAATCTTGTGGTTTCTTCTACATTCAGTTGGGTTCTTAACTCTGATTCTAGTGCTCATTTGTGCACTTTCATGCAGGATCTTGAGGATAGCAGGAGGTTGAGGGATGGTGAGATGATCCTATGTGTCAAAAATGGAGTAAGGATTACTGCTGTGATCGTAGAAATCTATCCTCTTTGATTACCGTCTGGCTTAGATTTAGTACTTAAGGATTATTTTTATGTATCTACTGCAAGCATTCATATTTAGCACAAGAAGGCTATGTAATTAGTTTTCTTAAGGACCATTATAAAATTCTTTATAAAAAAAATAAAATTACAAGTAATTTCTTTGTTAATGGTCTCTACCAATTACATATTGATGTATCTGTCTTTAATATCAAACAAAATATGAATGCCATAAGATTAAAATGACCCAAGGATAGTCCGAACGATAGATATCTATGGCACCTAAGGCTAGGTCATATAGTAGAAGATAGGGTTAATAAATTAGAGAAAATCGGGCTATTGAGTCTGTTGACTTTTGAGTCATATCTAATTTATGAATCATGTCTTCATGAAAAAATAACTAAGCTCCTTTTTGTAGGACATGAAAAAAGGGCCATAGATCTACTTGCCCTAGTACATACTGAAGTGTGCAGCCCATTAGATGTACCGATCAGAGATAATTTTATCTACTTCATAATCTTTACTGATGATTTATCTTAGTATGGATGTATATCTTATGAGATACAAATCTGAAGTCTTTGAAAAATTTAAAAAATTCAGACATGAAGTGGAAAAATAAACTAAAAAAATCATTAAGATTCTTCGATCAGATCGAGGAGGTGAATATCTTAGTCGAAAATTCTTGGACTATCTCAAGCAATATGGCATAGTCTCTCAATGGACTCCATCTGGAACATCTCAACTCAACGAAGTTTCAGAATGGAGGAACTGGATCCTATTAGATATGGTTCGATCCATGATAAGCTTCACAAATCTTTCTAATTTTTTTGGGGACATAGTCTATTAACTGCTATATATTTACTGAATAGGGTTTCCTCTAAAACCGTTCCAACCACACCGTATGAGATATGACATGGTAAGAAACTAAGTCTGAGTTATCTTAGAATTTGGGGTTGTCCGGCTCATATCAAAAGACAACAAGCGGACAAGTTAGACTATAGGTCCTTTAGAGCTTGATTCATAGGATATCCTAAAGAGTCATTAGGATATTATTTCTACATTCCAGAAGACCATAATATGATTATGAGTCGGCATGCCATCTTTCTTGAAAAATAGTTTATTTAGGATGGTGGCATTAAAAAGCAGATCAAACTCGAGGAGAAAATCTCACAAGAGCAATGAGCTAAGGACCGTATGAAACCAAATCAAGTTAAGCCAATATAATCACTATCTCCTCCACCTCATAGATTGAAAAGGATTTTTCGTCCCTCTTAGAGGTACTTAGGTACTATTTCAGAGGAAGTAGAGAAAATATTCCTTGTAGGTAATGAGGTTCATGGTGATGATCCCAAAATCTATAATGAGACGATATCGGATATCGACTCTGAGAAATAGTTAGAGATAATGAAGTCAGAAATTGACTCGATGCACTCAAACCAAGTCTGAACCTTAGTAGATCCATCTGAAGGTATAGTATCTATTGGGTGTAAATGGATCTATAAAAAAAAAATTGGTGTAGATAAAAATGTGGAGACATTCAAAGCTAGATTAGTGGCAAAAGGGTATAGTCAGCATGAAGAAATTGACTATCAGGATACCTTTTCATCGGTAGCCATGCTAAAATTCATCCGCACATTATTTACTGTTGCAGTCTATTTCGATTATAAAATATGATAAATGAACGTGGAAACGACATTCTTAAATAGATACCTTGAGGAAGATATCTATATAGAATAATCGCTAGGTTTCACATCCAGTGATGTTGATCATAAAGTATGCAAGCTACAAAAATCCATATATGGACTTAAGCAAGCATCTCGAAGCTGGAATACTCATTTTAATAATATGATCAAATTATTTAGTTTCATCAAGAACGAGGAGAAACCATGTATTTTTAAAAAAGTCCGTGGGAGCGCTATTATCTTTCTCATACTGTACGTGGATGATATCCTTTTTATTGGGAATGATATTTCCATGTTGACCATAGTTAAAATGTGGTTATCTAAAGAATTCTCCATAAAAGATCTAGGAGAAGCATCCTTCATTCTAGTAATTAAGGTCTATAGAGATAGACTGAATAGGATGCTAGGTCTTTCACAGAAGATATATATAGAGAAAGTGCTAAAGAGGTTTAGCATGAAAAACTCCAAAAGGGGATTGGTACCTTTCACACATGGCATTCATCTCTCTAAGAAAATGTATCCCAACACACCTGAGGAGATTGAACGCATGAGCAAGATCCCTTATGCTTCAACAATAGGAAGCCTCATGTATGTCATGTTATGTACACGACCTGATATAGCCCATGCTGTGAATGTCACGACCAGATATCAGTCGAATCCAAATAAAGAATACTAGACTTCTGTGAAATGTATCCTTAAGTATTTGAGAAGAACTAAGGATATGATGTTTATTTTTGGTAATAGAGAACTCCAAGTCCAGGGGTATACAGACTCGAATTTTATGTCCGATATAGATGATCAAAAATTGACATCTGGGAGTCTGTTTGTGTGTAATGGTGGTGCTGTCAGTTGGAAGAGTTCCAAGCAGACAGTGATAGCAGATTCCATCATGGAAGTAGAGTATATCGCTGCATCAGAAGCTACGAAAGAGGCATTCTGGTATAAGAAATTCACCGTAGAAATTGGAGTGATGCCATCAGATGTCATTCCTCTATACTGCAATAATAATGGTGTCATAGCCCTTGCTAAGGAGCTGAGGTCTCACAAAAAATCCAAGCACATCGAGCGGCGATACCACCTCATCCATGATTACCTTGAGAAAGGTTACGTCAAGGTCAAGAGAGTCAACTCTATAGATAATGCGGCAGATCCACTTACAAAGTTGTTGGGCCAGTAGGAGATCGAAGTCCATCTTGAGAAGATGTGACTTAGATTTATAGCCAATTGGCTTTAGGTCAAGTGGAAGTTTGTTAGATATGTATGCCCTAGAAGTCAGATTGGCTGATACTTATAATATACTTCTAAGGACAAAATTATAATTTTAACTATAAATAATAAAATAGATTATTTTCTATCACAGTATGTATTTAAAAGTGTTTGTGATACTTTTCTTAAGTTAATAATAATGATAGTTCATATTTTCAAGAGTTGAAAATTTAAGATATGAATTTTCATTATTAACTCATAAAATGCTCCCGATCGTAGGATCATCATAAGGATAGTGATTGATCCGAAAGGTTGGTGTACGATCACTTCTTTTGGATAGATGAGTCTTGAGTCTACAATATAGAGACACCAGAGCGAGAGTATAAGTACTCGTTAGAGAATGAGGGCACTGAGCGTGACCACCTCAAGCAGTCATAAAGAAGTCTACCTTCTCATTGATGACTGACTCAAAGCTACAGTGGTGTGTCTGATTCTTTGATCTGAGGTGCATTGGCATTTCATCTTGAGGGTGTTATAGTTGACTACATCATAACTCGATCTCCTAGTCATTCAAAATCCTGTGGTGTATGTTGGCTATAGCATGTTCATTATAAAAATTAGATTGCACTAATAGAAGATTGATAAGTATAATAAATTCACCAATAAAAGTATTAATTTATTAATTAATTTATATTAATTTTTAAGAATTATTAATCAATTTATATATAATTTTTAAAAAATTCATATTTTCATTAATTAAAAAATTAATTAAAAAATAATAAAAATTAAAAAATAAAATTTTATTATCAGTGGAAAGAGCTCATTTTTTTGATCACAATGAAATAAATTTTGAGTAAAACAGAGCTAAAACAGAAAAGATATGAATTTCTAAAGAAATAAAATAAAATAAAATAAAAATAAAAAAATAAAAAAAATAAAAATATGGCTCAAACGGCTCAAGCCGCCATGCCGCAGCAGTCGGCGCATCCAGACGCGCCGAGCCAAGCCGACCAAGCCGGCGCACCAAGCCATCCAAGCTAGCCGACTCAAGCCCAAAAGCCGTCAGCCGGTCTATAGCACAGTATAGACCGCCAGCTCAGTAGACACCAACGAATCAGAGCCTGCCACGTGGTAGACCTAGACCCCTAAAGGATTTATAGAAAATTCATCGCGGCTCATAGGGCATTTTGGTCTTTTCATCTGTCAATAAAAGGCGCTGATTGGTTGCGGTGCACGATATGGTCGGTCCACGTGGTCCATGGGCACAGTAAAAGCGCGATCGTACGGTGGTGGTTGTTTGCGGTCAAGATCGGACGGTCAGCATTTTTTTTGATTACCGATTTTACTCGGACCACCATCGGACGACAGCGCTCGATTCCAGCCTCGATCCAACGGTCCAAAAGGCTCCCGACGGCGATCAAACTCTCAGGCGCACGATCAACGGCGTGAATTCCTCCATCAAGTGTGATCCAACGGTCAGAAATTAATCTGACCTAATCTGGGCTGATATGCATCCATTTTTGATAATTTTTAGACCGTTGGATTCCTATTGAATGGTCAGATTTCACCAGACTTACCAGAGTCGTATCAGAGTTATTTTTATTCAGATTTTATTCAAATTTTGACGATTACAAAGGCAATTAGTCCCACATTGCCTTTAGAAATAAATATCCAACCCTCCTAGCTCTATAAAAAGGATCCTAAGCCTCTAAGAAAGGAGAGATCGAGTGGAAGAGAAGCTAAGGTACGGGGTGGAAGTCAAGCTTTGGGTTAAAGGTTGCTTCAAAGCTGCAGTGCTGAGAAGAAGAGCCTGTCTTCTACACCATCTCCACGCCTACGCTGATCTGCAATCTCCTTCTAAGTTTTTTTTTAATTTTTTATTTTTAAATTCTACATTTGAGTTTTAAATTTAATAAATAAAGTTTCATTATTCTTTTCAATTCTAGCTTTTTAAATTAATTATTCTTTATTGCTTTTTAATTTTATTGCGAGTAGTTGCTAAGATCTAAATAGTAGATCTTAGTACCAAATTTATTTTTGCATAATTCTACTTTTATTTTTAAATCTATTTTTTGACTTTAATTTTTAAAAACACTTCTTTTTTTTTCTTTAAAAAAAAATTATAATAATAAATAATAATAATAATAATAATAAAAGAATCAAAGATTTTAGAAATAAATTATTGCCTCTCTATGGATTCGATCCTACTTACTACTCTCTTCATAATTTTAAAAGTCGAATTTAAACTGATAAACACAGTGTCTTAACGACAGCATCGTGTTTCTATCAGAGATCTATCTACCTCGGTAGATGAGGAGCAGCCCTATGATGATCATGAGAATCAAGTTCATAAGCTCATGATCATGGTAGAGTGAAATAATAAAAAGAGTTTCTATTAGGATTTTCACATTGGACTTGAAATAAATGATTAATTCATATGACGAAAATTAGGATTTGACGAGATTATCTTAACCTTAATCCGATCGGAGCTCAAGATAGAGGAACCTAATCACATAAGTAACTACATCGAAAGGTTCACTTTCAGCTCTGATGGATTGCCACCATATGCTGCTAGGTGTCATTGATGAATTTTGAAAGCAATTAGAATAATTTAGATGATCGATCATACTAGTTATCTGAATTAGAAAAGTTCTGATCCATCAGAAGGTGTTTCGATGATGTCGATGATAGAGATCGAGACATATCCCATTACCATACGAAATTGAACCTAACTGGATCACACAAACAAGAGTTTGGATCTAGATGTCATCAATTGAACTAATTCAGTTCAATTGATTTGAAAAAGATTCAATTAGGTTCAAAAAAATCGTGCTAACATACGATTTAGCCTAATATTCTTCTTTAATAATCATTAAAGCTTGTCTCGACTGAGCCAAATGTATTTGGACTCACTTAGAAATCTTTACTTGATCTGACTGGAGTTTATCCAGATCAGAAAAAGGTTGTCTTAATTTATGAGATAAATTTAAAACAACATCTATCATTTTCGATCACTTGCTAAATCTTATTTTCGGACATTGGTCAAATATTGACCCTGGATACTTAGACATTTGCCCATGTGTCATGCACCCATAAGAGAGTATCTGGGGCCTTATCCTCCTGCTAAAATGTAGACAGAAAGAGGGTGCATGCCTAGGAAGGCGTGTGCCCCATGAGGATAAAGATGGAGTCACATATAGATTGGACTCCAGAGTTGCTTCGGGGGATTAAACTCTATGGCACCAAGAAGTCTTATTTGATCCAGTCTTGGCACCACCTTAGGAGGGTTTTAAGGGTCTCTCATCTGATTGGATCAGATGATGTCATTCCATCAATCAGATTTAGATTTGATTGCATAAAGGGCCGTGATTGGTCGGAATGATGTGGCACTGCATGACGCAGTAGGATCTATATAAACCCTGTCTGTGCCTAGAATTTAATGCTTCTGCCTTTAGCCCATGCCACAAAGCCTCTCTCCCTCCTTCTCCATGCCACCTTATGATCCTCTCTCTTCTCTCCACTCTCAAGGGCTTTTGGGCATGAATAAGGTGCGATCCAAGCAAGTGAAAGATGCTAGAAAAGAAAGAAGGCAGCACTGCTGCAAGTGACAACGGCTGTTCTTCAAAAAAAGTTTTGAAGACCTTCAAGATTAGATCTAGATCTAATTTTTGGAGGATTGATTGAGAAGAAAAAGATCTCCCAATCCTGCCTGAGTGAATTTCGATAGAGGCTAGGTGCTTGCATGGCTACATCTAGAACATCAAGCAAACATCGGGATCATCATAGGATAATTGGATTATCCAAAATAAAGGTATAATTAAATTAGATTTAATTTTTATTTTTATTTTTATTATCAGATCAATAAGATCAGATATGAGGAGTCTCAGATCTGATTAGAATTTTAGAGAAAAGAATTTTGAAATATTCCTCTTGATCCAATCAGATCTAAACGAACCTGATCTGAAAAATAAGGCTTTTTCCTTCACTTATATTGGGGATAAACCTTGCTCCCGCCAAAGTCCAGTCTGATGCTTGGCCTAATGCAATCGATGATCACAGAAGAGCTTCGATCGAAAATTCTTCTTCAATGGTCAAATATTAGCCGAACTCCTTTCGAACTTCTCCAGTGGCTGAACTCCTTCCGAACTCCTCCAGCGGTCGAACTCCTCCAACAGCCAAACTCCTTCCAAACTCCTCCAGCGATCGAACTCCTCCAATGGCCAAACTCCTCCCGGACCTCTTTCATAGTCGGACTTCTTCAGGAGTCGAACTCCTTTCGAATTTCTCCTTCAGTCGAATTCCTTCAGTGAATTACTTTCAGATTTTACCTAGCGCTCCTTCTGCATGATCCCCTCTAATCGTATCTCCTTTAGGAGTTCGAACTCCTCTGAAATTGATGTATGTAGAAGTTTTTCACCGACCAACGTCTGCTTCCTCCGAACTTTGATTATTGAATCTCAACGAACGATCACTATCAGTTTGACGATACCTCTTCCTCTCCATACCAAATCCCATGTGGCTTCGAATGGCTCAATACCTGATAGCTATGGGTGTCACCATCAATTTGCTATAGGCGGCACCCCCTTCATAACAGACTTCATCAGGCCTCGAGCGGTCCCCTACCAGACGACTACAGTTATCACTATCAATCTACTATAGGCTCCGTCTATAAAAAGAGATCCTTCAAATATGTTTTCTCTAAGCTCTCTTCTCCTTTCTGAAACTCTACCGAACTCTTTCTTAAGCACTTCATTTTTGTTGGTCAGAAGAGCTGACTTGATCGTCGGAGGGTCCTATCGGAGCCACCACCATCGACTCCGGATAAAACTTTATTTTGCAGGTCATCGACAGCGATCTCATCTTTCTCGACTCCAGCTCGATCCAGCATCAACCAAATTCTGTAACAACAGAATTGGCACTAGAGGAAGGATCCTCTATTTTCGAGGTACTCTTATTTTTAAAGAAGTGCTCAGTCGATCCTGCCAATCTTCTTCTTCAAGATCTGAGCCAGATCCATCTATTCCTACTCCATCGTCGATGCTTCAACCACCACCTCCACCGACAGTCATGGTAGATCCTGAGCAATTTAACCTATTGATGCAGCAGATTTAGAGCCTCACCGAAATGGTGCAGGTCATGCGGCAGCCCTCAGTGGCAGTTTCATCAGAAAATCCACCGTCAAGATGTCAGAAATCGATCCAAAGGAGGGGCACTTGGGCTAGCATACCCATCGTCCCTGAGAAGGAGAAACAGAGAGTAGAGGATCCTTGCTTGGATCATGGTTTTTCTTCGAAAGAGACCTTCCCCATCCACGATCGGAAGCCTTCTAAGACCTACGATCGAGTTGATGTTCTCGATCAGAAACTACAGGAGATGGATCGACGGATTGAGGAGCTCGACCACGTCGCCCCAGCTCACCATGATGATGTCCACACCGATCCTCCTTTCTCTTCCTAAATTATGCAAGAGCCCATTCCATCAAACTTCAAGCTCCCTCAATTTGAAAGCTACGATAAAACCTCTGATCCAGTCGATCACCTGAAAGCCTTTCAGACCATGATGCTGCTCCATGGTGCACCAGACATCATATTATGCCGAGCTTTCTCATCCACCTTAAAGGGAGCAGCAAAAAATTGATACTCGATATTGAAGTCGGATACGATCTTCTTCTTTGATCAGATGAGTCATCAGTTTATTTCTCACTTCGTCAGCAGCCGACGTCTGCGTCGATGTTTGGATTCTCTGATGAACATCAAGCAAAAGGAGGAAGAATTCATTCAGGCTTATGTCATCTAATTTAATGCTACTGTGTTGGAGGTCCGAAACCTAAATCAGTCAATTGCGATGGCCGTACTCAAGGATGGCCTTCAGAAGAATGATTTATTATTTTTCTTGGAGAAGAAGTACCCAATGACTTTGCCGATCTACTAGCTCAGGCTGGAGGATATACCCGTATGGAAGAAGCCTTCAAGTTGAAGGATGAAAAAGTCATAGAAGAGCGATAGGCGGGCAAGTCTAGCAAATCCACGGCTGATGGATGATCGAATGAAGTTCGATCATGCTCACGGACTCCCCCCAAGTGTAAGTGAGGCCAAACTCTCCCTAGAGCTCATCATCGAAGAAGCTATGATAGAAGGGCGTGAAGAAATTCTTCCTCTGAAGGTTTCAAAACTATGCCCTCCTCAATGCTCCACAGACGTCAGTCTGAAGCAAGCCAATGGCGCTACCGCAGCTAGAACCACCAATAAGAAAGGAACAACAAGGAGATCGATCATCTTCCGACATCATCAACACTATCTTTGAGGGGCTTAGTACTTCGATGAGCGAAGCCTCGAAGCCAGGAGAAGCTTGCCCCGAATTAGAAAGGCCAATATAAAATAGAGAAGATCGTTCGGTCCGAAACTTATCACTTGAAGAAGCTCGGAGGAACAACGCTCCTACGATCTTGAAACTCAGAGAATCTGAGAATGTACTATCGATAATTTTTCTTCAATAAAACTCTCCCATTTCAATATTATTATTTTTCGATGTAGAAACTATCTGATGATAGGAAAGAAGCAATCAATAGTGGCCATATTAAGAATAGGAAGAGAACCTCATCCTAACATGAGCAGGTCAAAGGTCTCATTCATTTTAGATGAGATGGGGGGAGAGGCCCTGACAATAACTCTTATATGCCCCCACAGGCTATTAGGAATAGAAGGAGAATCTCATCCTAACGCGAGCAAAGTTGAAGGCCTCATTCATTTTAGATGAGATGGTAGGAGAGGCCCTAACAACGATCCTTATGTGCCTCCATAATTTGTTAGGAACAGGAAGAGAGAACCTCATCCTAATGCGAGCAAAGTCGAAGGCCTCATTCATTTTAGATGAAATGGGGGAAGAGGCCCTGACAACGGTCCTTATGTGCCTCCATAGCCCATTAGGAATAGGAGGAGAACCTTGTCCTAACATGAGCAAAATCGAAGATCTCGTTTATTTTAGACGAGATGGAGGGAGAGATCTTGACAACGGTCTGTATATGCTCCCACGGTCCATTAGGAATAAAAGGAGAACCTCATTCTAACGTGAGCAAAGCTGAAGGCCTCATTTATTTTAGATGAGATGAGAGGAAATGCCCTAACAACAACCACATTATGCTCGACAATAATAGGAGACAAGATCTCCTCCAAGCCTCAACTTTAATATCAATCTCAATTGAAGACAAGATCTCTCTCGAGCCTTAACTTCAATGTCAATCTCAGTTGGAGATAAGATCTCCTCCGAACTTCAACATCTACGTCAATAGGAGAAAAGATCTCCTTCAATCTTGGTTGGAGATAAGATCTTCCTCGAACTTCAACGTCTACGTCAATAGGAGACAAGATCTTTCTGAACCTCAACTGGAGATAAGATCTCCCCAAGCCTCAACTTCAACGACAACCTCGGTTGGAGATAAGATCTCCTCTAAACTTCAACGTCTACGTTAATAGGAGATGATCTCCTTGAACCTCGGCTGAAGACAAGATCTCCTCCGAGCCTCAATTTCAATGTCAACCTCGATTGGAGATAAGATCTCCTCCAAATCTCAACTTCAACGATAATCTCGATTGAATATAAGATCTTCTCCAAACTTCAACATCTACGTCAACAGAAGAAACGATCTCCTTCAACCTTGATTGGAGATAAGATCTTTTCCGAACTTCAACGTCTACATCAATAAGAGAAAAGATCTTCTTCAACCTCGGCTAGAGATAAGATCTCCTTTGAGCTACAAAATCTACGTCAACAGGAGATAAGATCTGTTAGATATATGTGCCCTACAAGTCAGAATTGGCTGACACTTGTAATACACTTCTAGGGGTAAAATTATAATTTTGACTAAAATCAATAAGTGGATTATTTTCTATCGCATATGTGTATTTAGTGTCCGTGATACATCCTTTGAGTTAATGGTAATGATAATTCATATTTTCAAGAGTTGAAAATTTAAGACATGAATAATCATTGTTAACTCATAAATTGCTCCCGACCATAGGATCATCACGAGGATGGTGATTGATCCGAAAGGTTGGTGTACAATCGCTTCTCTTTAGTAGTAGATGAGTCTTAAGTCTACGATGTGGAGACACCGAAGCGAGAGTACAGGTACTCATTAGAGAACGAGGGCACTGAGCGTGACCACCTCGAGTAGTCATTAGGGAGTCTACCTTCTCGTCAATGACTGACTCGATGCTGCAGTAGTGTGTCTGGTTCTTTGCTCTGAGGTGCATCGATAGTTCACCTTGAGGGTGTTATAGTTTGACTACACCATTACTCGATCTCCTAGCCATATGGAACCCTGAGATGTATGTTGGCTATGACATGTTCATTGTAGGAACTAGATGGCAAAAGGAGTTTTGGACCTTGGTTGGTGCAATTCAGATCAAAGAAAGGCGATCAAAAGTAAGAAGACTGCCCTACTGCAAAGGACAACTGCTCATCTTAAAAAAGAGTTTTGAAGATCCTCCAGATCAGATCTAGATCTAATTTTTGGAGGCGTGATAGAGAAGAAGAGGATCTCCAGATCCAACCCAAGTGGATATCGATAGAGGCCAGGCACTTGTGTGACTAAACTCTCTTTTGTTGGACATGGAGAGAGGGCCACAGATCTCCTTGCCTTAGTACATACAGATGTGTGCGGCCCATTTGATGTGTCGGTTAGAGGCAATTTTATCTACTTCATTACCTTTATCGATGATCTGTCTAGGTATGGATATGTATATCTTATGAGATAAGATCTCCCCCTAGCCTCAACTTCATGTCAACCTCGACTGAAGGCAAGATCTTCCTCGAGCCTCAACTTCAACATCAACCTCGGTT
This sequence comes from Cocos nucifera, assembly GCA_006176705.1. Taxonomy (NCBI): domain Eukaryota; kingdom Viridiplantae; phylum Streptophyta; class Magnoliopsida; order Arecales; family Arecaceae; genus Cocos; species Cocos nucifera. The sequence goes on along the minus strand of QRFJ01000033.1, from coordinate 1,892,727 downwards.
GGAGATAAGATCTCCTCCGAGCTTCTACATCAATAGAAGATAAGATCTTTCTGGACCTCGACTGAAGATAAGATCTCCTCCGAGCCTCAACTTCAATGTCAATCTTGACTGAAGATAAGATCTCTTCCAAGCCTCAACTTCAACTACAACCTTGACTAGAGATAAGATCTTCTTCGAACTTCAACGTCTACGTCAATAGGAGATGATCTTCCTAGACCTCGGTTGGAGACAAGATCTCCTTCGAGCCTCTACTTCAACGTCAATCTTGATTGAAGACAAGATCTCCTTCGAGCTTCAACTTCAACGACAACCTCGGCTGGAGATAAGATCTCCCCCGAATTTTAACATCTACGTCAACAAGAGAAAAGATCTCCTTCAACCTCGACTAGAGATAAAATCTTCTCCAAACATCAACATCTACATCAATAGGAGAAAAGATCTTCTTCAACCTCGGTTGGAGAGAAGATCTCCCCCAAGCTTCAAAGTCTACGTCAACAGAAGATAGGATCTCTCCCGAGCCTCAACTTCAACATCGATCTCGATTGGAGGCAAGATCTTGTTAGATATATGTGCTCTAGAAGTCAGAATTGGCTGACACTTGTAATACACTTCTAGGGGCAAAATTATAATTTTGACTATAATAAATAAAATAGATTATTTTCTATCACATATGTGTATTTAGTGTCTGTGATACATCCTTTGAGTTAATGGTAATGATAATTCATATTTTTAAGAGTTAAAAATTTAAGACATGAATAATCATTGTTAACTCATAAAATGCTCCCGACCATAGGACCATCATGAGGATGGTGATTGATCCGAAAGGTTGGTATACAATCGCTTCTCTTTAGTAGATGAGTCTTGAGTCTACGGTGTGGAGACACTGAAGCGAGAGTACAGATACTCATTAGAGAACGAGGGCACTGAGCGTGACCACCTCGAGTAATCATTAGGGAGTCTACCTTCTCGTCAATGACTGACTCGATGCTGCAGTAGTGTGTCTGGTTCTTTGACCTGAGGTGCATCGGCAGTTCACCTTGAGGGTGTTATAGTTTGACTACACCATTACTCGATCTCCTAGCCATATGGAACCCTGAGGTGTATGTTGGCTATAGCATGTTCATTGTAGGAACTGGATTGGCATCAAGATGGAATCTATCTACCTCGGTGGTAGAGGAGCAGCCCTATGATGAATCATGAGAATCAAGTCCAGAAGTCCCATGGCCATGGCAGAGTGAAATAATAGAAAGAGTTTCTATTTAGATTTTCACATCGGACTCGAATCGAATGATTACATCATATGACAGAGACTAGGGTTTGACGAGTTCACCTTAACCCTAATCTGATCGGGGCTCAAGATAGAAGAACTTAATCACACAGGTAGCTGCACCAAGAGGTTCGCATTCAGCTCTGATGGGTTGCCACCATATACTGCTAGGTGTCACTGGTGGATTTTGGGAGCAATTAGAATGATTTAGATGATCGATCATTCTAGCTGTTCGAATCAGAAGAGTTCTGATCCATCGAAAGGAGTTTCGATGATGTCGATGATAGAGATCATGACATATCCCATTACCATACAGAACTGAACCTAACTGGGTCACACAAACAAGGGTTTGAATCTGGTGATCATCAATTGAACTGATCTAGTTCAATTGATCTGAATGAGATTCAATTAGGTTCAAGGAAATCGTGCTAGCACTCGATTGAACCTAACGTTCTTCTTTTGCTATCATAAATAAGTTGTCCTGTCTGAGCCAAAGGAGTTTGTGCTCAATCAGAGGCCTTCATATGGTCTGACTGGAGGTTGTCCAAGTCAGAAAAGGTTGTCTTATTTTGTAAGACATTACCTGCCATTTTTGGTCACCTGCCATTTCTTGTTCTTTGACTTTGGTCAAAAGTCTACCTTTGACTGGTCAAATGTTGACCATTGACACTTTGACTTTTGACCACATGTCATGCACCTATTGGAGAGCTGGTGGGGGCCTTGTCCCCCTGCCAGAACCTGGCAAGGAGGAGGGTGCACGCCACCCTTGGCGTGTGCCCAAGTTGGAGGCGCCTAGGAGTCCCTGTTGGATAGGGACTCCATCTCCTTTTTGGATTCCAATTAGAGTTCTCCTAAGAACCAACTTTGACTGATCTTAGGCGCCCTCTAAGGAGGAATCCAGGGGACTCTATTCCCACCAATCAGATTTAGATCTGATTTCACAAAGAGTTGTGATTGGTTGGGAAGAAGAGAAGTTGGATCACAGACAGTCTATAAATAAGACCCTGCGCCCAACCCAGATTGTGATTGAAGTGATTGAAAGAAATCACAATTCTCCATGCCCAAGGCTGCCTCTCCCCTCTTCCTCCATGCCAAACCACCTTCTCCCCTTCCTCTCCACGTCCAAAAGGAGTTTTGGACTTTTGGTTGGTGCAATCCAGATCAAAGAAAGGCGACTGAAAGCTAGAAGGCTGCGCTGCTGCAAAGGACGACTGCTGATCTTCAAAAGAAGTTTTGAAGATCCTCCAGATCAGATCCAGATCTAATTTTTGGAGATGTGATAGAGAAGAAGAGGATCTCTAGATCCAGCTCGAGTGGATATCGATAGAGGCCAGGCACTTGCGTGGCTAGATCCAGAACCTTCCGCTGCATACAGGATCATCAACGGATAATAGGATTACCCATATCAAGGTAAATTAAATTTGATTTAATTTATCTAATTTTATTTTAATTTTTAAAATAATAATAATTAGATCTAAAATATCTTAGATCTGATCTAGATCAAAGAGAAAAATTTTTGAAATATATCTCTTGATCTGAATCAGATCTGAACGAACCTGGTCCAAAAAATCAGGATTTTCCTTCAACTGGTATCAGAGCCAAGGTTCTAAAAGTATTTAGATCTAATTTTAAATTTATTTTAATTAAAAATAAATAATTTTAGATGTCACATGAGATGTGATCAGATCTGAAAATTAGAAAAAAATTAAAATTAAATGATTAGGATCTAAGATTAGAAAATATGCATGACTAGTTCTAAAATAGAATAGTTCTATAGAATAGTCTTGCATGTTTTCAATTTAATTTGATTAAATAATATTTTAGATCTATTTATTTACTATTTTTTGATATTATAATGGTTATAATAATATCTAAAAAATAGCAAATAAAAATTATTTAATTTTAAATATTCATATGAGATATGATTGATGTTGCATGTCTAGACTAGTTGTAGAATAGTTCTACATAATTATCTAGATTAGAATTTATTTTGATTAGATCAATTTTAAATCTAATTTTTTAGATTATTATGAGATAATTTAGATCTAAAAATATGCATGATTCGATACATGAGATGTATGCAAAATATGCCATGATTAGATCAATTAATTTATATATGAGATATATGATATAGATCTAAAACTGTTTTGTAGTATTAGTTGCATGTTCCTGATTAAGGCATTCCTCTTGGCCGTCCGGTCATAAGAACAAAGAAGGATTTAAAGACCCTCTCTTTCCATTCGATGGGGTGTTCTTATGATGTGTAGGGGTGCTGCGTGTTCGTCCTTAATCAAAAATCCAAAACTTACTTTCTGCAAAACCCTAGATCCTGAAATCCTAGGATTTATTGTGCATATTTTATTTATGAACCCTACTTAATTAAAAAATTAAGATTATGAAATATTAATTAGGTCTAAAATTGAGAATTTTAGATCTAAGACATATTCATAATATTGGGTTCGGGCTTGGGTAGCTCAATTAGGTCTAAGCGGTTGATCAAACCGAATCAAGAGTTGGTTAGATGGGATCAACAATGCTTAAATTGACCAGCCTAATAGGATTAAGTCTGGGTCAAGATCGAGTCACGATCAAGCAAGACCTAATTAGGCTTAGAGGTTAGAGTCTGGATTGTAGGCTAACCCAATTGGTTCTGGCTCAATAATTTGGTGTCTAAGGTAAGTTTGGCACATACGACCGACTGATTTTTAATTGGAAGCTACTCGACCTGAATGCATTCTTGTACGAGTTAATGGCATATTCCTTCCACCGATCTCACTTACCTAGCCATATTTATTGACACAGTTCTGATCTGAGGTGGTCAATAATCCGAGCTAACCCATGCCACTAGGTTAGTCATAATTGTTATGACTATGACAAGTCTAGTTTAATGAGACCTGAATCAATTCTTCCTAAGAAAAGATTAAGTCTGAGGTCTTCCACCATTGTAGATGTGCGGGCCCTTCCCGGGTTGATTGTTCTCGACTGGATACAGTGGCTCAGTTGCACCGAGAAAGATGCAACCATGTCTATTAGGCATTGGATGCTATGGGCTGGAGGATGAGTTGGGCTCAATATTTTGGATACGGTGAGAGACTCAATTAGAAATCCAGTCTGTGCAAATGGTGGGTCTGACTTAACTAAGGAGTGGATCAATATTTTGGATACGATGAGATTCATGAATTAGAGACCAAGTTTGGGTGCACCATGATTAGAGAATCATTGAACAAGAGTTGTTCACTCATTGGCTAACCCATCACCAATAACTGTTAGGTGAGGTGATGAGTCAGTTGGTGAGACCGCACCACCCACTAGAAATCATTAATCATGAAGATTTTTGCATCTCTACAGAGGGAGTGTAGGGATCCGAGAAAATAGTGGGAGCTAATTTATTTAAAAATAAAATTTTAAATAAATTGGTCAAGTCATAATTACAATATCTAACTAGAATCTTTGACTCTCTATAGGAAAATATCTGCGTCCAACCCATTGGCATGTATCCTGGATACACATAGACTGATTGAACCCAATTATAAAGATTGGCTCGGGAACTACAAAATAGTTTTGGATTCTGAGAAGTTAACCCATGTACTGGACCAGGACCCTCCCATCTTACCAGTCCGTCCATCTATTGAACAGAGAGCATCTCTAAAAAAATGGATAGACGAAGATAATAAGACCAGATATTATATATTGGGCTCAATGTCTGATGAGCTCCAGCGCCAACATGAGAATATCGGGACTGCTCGCCAAATGTTGGCTCACCTATAGGAGATGTTTGGTGAACAGAGTCGCGCAGCCAAATATCAAGTCATAAAATAATTTTTTAAGGCTAAGATGCGTGATGGGCAGTCAGTCCAAGATCACTATCTGATAATGATCAAGGACATGGAGGAGCTTGAGAAGCTCGGTATGAAGTTAGACTTGAATCTGCAGAACGATATTATTCTGCAATCCTTGACTGATGCATATAGGCAATTCATCATGAATTACCATATGCATAAACTTCAAAATTTCTTGACCGAATTAATGAATATTCTGGTTACCGCTGAGCTTTCTATGAAAGGTTCTAAAGGCT
>QRFJ01000033.1:1845206-1886385 GCA_006176705.1 Cocos nucifera | reverse complement strand
TAGCATAGGCTGGAACATGCTGAATTGCATCGATGAGGGGTAAATTAATATGAACTTGTTTAAATAGTTCCATTAGCTCCTTGTTGCGTGTTTCTTGCTTTTTGCGAGAAGAGCCTGCTTCTAAGGCCGAAGGGAACGGGGCTTTGGGTTTATATGTCTCAGCTAATTCATCTGTTCTCTTCTTTTCTTTATCCATCTTATCAGTGTCAGTACCAGTCTTAAGCTCAAGTTCTTCTATATGATTATCCTCTTCTTCAAATTTCTCATCTTGGCTAACATCAGTATTGGCCTCTATCACCTGGTCTTGATATGGGTCCTTAAGAATCCTACCACTTCTAAGTTCAGATATTGCTTTGGCATTTTCTAATTGGGGGTTCTTAGGTGGAATGTTAGATGGATGAGTAAATCCAGGTGGTTGATAGACATTGGATGGATTATTTTTAGGATTTGCAATTGGTTGGCTTGGTAATTGACCCGGTTCTCTCCTCATGCTAGACTCAGCTATTTGTCCTATTTGAGCTTCTAGTCTGGCGATTGATTGTTGTTGGCTTAGAATTAATTGTTGAAGTTGATTGAATTTATCGTCGGCTAGATTGGTCTGTTGAGGAGGTGGGTATGAGGGTTGATTATAATGTAGTGGTTGAGAAGACTGACTAGGCTGACCCTTATTATAGGCATAGTTCTGGTATTGGGGCCTATTTTGATAATTCTGAACTGGTGGGATTTGGGTCTGAGCCTGAGTTTGTTGTGGTTTCCAAGAGAAATTAGGATGGTTTCTCCAACCAGGATTATATGAATTTGAATATGGGTCATTAAGTGGTTTTGAGTAACCTTGAGCAGCTTGGACTTGTTCTTGGATAAGAGGTGGTAATTGTGCAACCGTGGGACATTCACTTACATGATGTGTTGGGCTAGCACAAATAGAGCAAATCACTTGATAATTAGAAGCTGGTGTGTATTGTGCAGGGGATTGTTGACCTAAGTTTAGGAATTGATCTAATTTCTGTGCAATAAGGTCGACTTTATCTAATTTTTGTGCTATTATGTTCAAATCTGCCTTAGAATTGAGTTCCGAAGTTTTGATCTCATAAATTCCTGCCCGTTTTTGTTGAGAAATTGATCTTTCATAAGAAGATAATGAAGCATGGTTAATAGAGTTTTCACTTAAAGTTTCAAACAAGGTATAAGCTTCATCCTCACTTTTGCTCATGAATGCACCTCCACAGGATGCATCAACCATCTGCTTATATTGATCTCCTAAACCTTCATAGAAAGCTTGTACAATTTGCCACTTAGATAGACCATGGTGTGGGCATTTTCTAAGGAGTTCCTTAAGTCTTTCCCATGATTCATGAATTTGTTCCCCTGGAAGCTGAGCAAATCCCGTGATGGCTCGCCTCATGGTATTGGTTCGTCCTATGGGATAAAATTTCTTAAGAAATTCATGTTGCATCTCTGCCCATGTTTGAATTGTTCTTCCTAATGTGCCAAGCCAGTACTTGGCTTTATCTTTTAATGAGAAAGGGAACAAGGTCAGTCTAAGGGCATCATCAGAAAAATTCTGAATTTTTACCGTAGAGCAGATTTCTAAGAACTCATCCAGATGTTTGTAAGGGTCTTCATTGGCATTCCCATAAAAAGATGGGAGCATCTGGATTGTGGTTCGACTTAATCTCATAGTGACTAGCAGGGATATCAGGTATGTGGATGCAAGTCGATGGGTTGTAGGTGGAAGGAATAAAGTATTCCTTCATCTGCCTAGGTGGTTCTTCACGATTTCCAGCCATTTGATTATCTGGTCTTAAATGAATTAGTCTTTCAATTTCAGGATCTGGTTTAACTAGGTCAGGTAAAAGTGATCTTCTACCGTGCATGTACTAGTGCAATTTGATATATGGTTCAATTTTTTTTTTTTTTAAAATTATTATTATTATTTTTTAATTTATTTATTTTTTTAAGAAAAGAAGAGAGAAAGAAAGAAGAGGAAAAATCCTAAAGAATCTTAAATCTGGAGAAGATAGGGAGGAGTTAATTTTTATGTTAGATATTATTTGGCAAACAAGTTAGGCAATCAATCCTGACTAAGAGTTATCCTAGATCTAGACAGCTCCTAACTGCCAAGATCACCTTCAAGCCCTCCAAATAGAGGATTAACCAATCAACTGGCCAGGTAAGTGTAAAGTCGGTGGGAGTCCCTCCGTTGCTTGCCTTAGACACCAATTGTGCTTGGCCAGGTAAGCGAACAGAACCAATTAAGTAACCACCTTCTTTCGGGCCCAATCGTCCCTGAACCACTTTCCTAGACACCAGTCAAATTGATTAATCCTAACTTGGTTCAACTCTTAGGATTTCTTGTCCTATTGAGCTCGAATATCCTTAAAGGTTAATGTCTAATTGATTTTAAGATTTAAGGTTTGGGTTAATGCAGGATGCTGGTTGGTTGTTTGTGGGCTAAGGAAGGGTGATCAAATCCCCACCTTATCTTGTTTAATGGGTTGTGCCCTTAATTTGGTTTAATATGAAATATGCAAAAAAAAAATTCCAATCAAAGAGTTCTATGCAATTTAAACTAATTAATTAAATTATAAAAAGGCTTACCTTGACTCCAGCAATCACCAAAAATAAGAATAAAAACTAATATGATGGATGCTCTAAATAATTAGGGTTTCTAATCTTGTGATGAGATTTTTAATTAGGTTTATGTAGGTAATATTTTTAATTAATTTAAAATAAAGCAAATATTAAAAATAAAGAAAGAGATTTAGGGTTTAGGAATGATCTCACCGAATAGGATTGAGAGTTTTGTTCGTGCCCTAATCTTCCTTGTTCCTTTTTTTTTTTCTTTTCTGCAAAATAAATAAAAAAATAATGAGTAGGCAGTAAAAAAAAAATCAAAGAAATAAAGAAATTTTAATTTTTAAAGAAATTTTAATTTTTATGCCTCCCCGGCAACGGCGCCAAAAACTTGATAGGGACACGATGCTGTCGTTAAGACACCGTGTTTATCAATTTAAATCCGACTCTTTACTTTTTAAACTAATTAAAAATTATGAAGAAAGTGGTGAGTCGGGTCGAATCCACAGAGAGGCAATGATTTATTTCTAAAATCTTTGATTTTTTTTTTTTTTAAGAAAAGAAAGCAAAGATTAAAGTCAAAAAATAGATCTATAAATAAAAATAGAATTTAAATTATGCAAAAATAAATTTGATACTAAGATCTACTATTTAGATCTTAGCAACTACTTATAGTAAAATTAAAAAGCAATAAAGAACAAATAATTTAAAGAGCTAGAATTGAAAAGAATAATGAAACTTTCTTTATTAAATTTAAAACTAAGATGCAGAATTTAAATACAAGAAATTAAAGAAAATTCAGAATTTTAATACAAGAAATTAAAGGAAAAAAAACTAGATGAAGATCGCAGATCGGCGTAGGCATGAAGATGGCGTAGAAGACCGGCTCTTCTTCTCAGCAGCACCGCAGCTTTGAAGCAACCTTTAATCCCGAGCTTGACTTCCACCCTATACCTTAGCTTCTCTTCCAACCCTCCTCCTTTCTTAGAGGCTTAGGATCCTTTTTATAGAGCTAGAAGAGGTAGATATTTATTTCTAAAAGCAATATGGGACTAATTCCCTTTGTAATCATAAAAATTTGAATAAAATTTGAATAAAAACAATCCTGTTATGTCTCTGGTAAATCTGGTAAAATCAGGCTATCCGATAGGAATCGAACGGTTCAAAAATCGTCAAAATCGGATGCCTATCAGCCCAGATCAGCTCGAATTAAATTCTGGCCGTCCGATCGCGCTTGATCGAGGAAATCTGGCCGCAAATCGCGCTTCGGGAGTCCTGATCACCGCCGGGAGCGTTCTGGACCGTCGGATCGAAGCTGGAATCAGGCGCTGCCGTTTGATGGTGATCCGAGTGAAATTGGCAACCGAAAAAAATGCTGACCGTCCGATCTTAACCGCAATCAACCGCAGCCGTCCGATCGCGCAATTACTGTTCCCATGGACCGCGTAGACCGGCCGCACCGCACACCGCAACCAATCAACGCTTCTGTCACCGAGTGAAATGACCAGATTGCCCTGTGAGCCGCGATAAATTTCTGTAGACCCTTTAAGGGTCTAGGTCCACCACGTGGCAGGCTCTGATTCGCCGGATTTTGCTGAGCTGGCGGTCCACGCCTGGATCGTAGACCGGCTGATGGCTTCAATGACTGAGTCGGCTTTGATGGCTCGGCTTCGCTTGGTGGCTCGGCTTGGCTTGGTGGCTCGGCTTGCGGAGTCGGCTGAGCCGTTTTCTTTTTTTTTTTTTTTTATTTTTTTTTTTTATTTTTTTTATTTTATATTTTTTTTAAAAAAATTCATATCTTTTTCATTTTAGCTCCGTTTTACTTGAAATTTATTTCGTTGTGATCAGAAAAATGAGATCTTTCTATTAATAATAAAATTTTATTTTTTAATTTTTATTATTTTTTTTATTATTTTTTAATTAATTTTTTAATTAATAAAAATATGAATTTTTCAAAAATTATATATAAATTGATTGATAATTCTTAAAAATTAATATAAATTAATTAATAAATTAATACTTTTATTGATAAATTTACGATGCTTATCATTTCTCCAACCAGGATTATATGAATTTGAATATGGGTCATTAAGTGGTTTTGAGTAACCTTGAGCAGCTTGGACTTGTTCTTGGATAAGAGGTGGTAATTATGCAACCGTGGGACATTCACTTACATGATGTGTTGGGCTAGCACAAATAGAGCAAATCACTTGATAATTAGAAGCTGGTGTGTATTGTGCAGGGGATTGTTGACCTAAGTTTAGGAATTGATCTAATTTCTGTGCAATAAGGTCGACTTTATCTAATTTTTGTGCTATTATGTTCAAATCTGCCTTAGAATTGAGTTCCGAAGTTTTGATCTCATAAATTCCTGCCCGTTTTTGTTGAGAAATTGATCTTTCATAAGAAGATAATGAAGCATGGTTAATAGAGTTTTCACTTAAAGTTTCAAACAAGGTATAAGCTTCATCCTCACTTTTGCTCATGAATGCACCTCCACAGGATGCATCAACCATCTGCTTATATTGATCTCCTAAACCTTCATAGAAAGCTTGTACAATTTGCCACTTAGATAGACCATGGTGTGGGCATTTTCTAAGGAGTTCCTTAAGTCTTTCCCATGATTCATGAATTTGTTCCCCTGGAAGCTGAGCAAATCCCGTGATGGCTCGCCTCATGGTATTGGTTCGTCCTATGGGATAAAATTTCTTAAGAAATTCATGTTGCATCTCTGCCCATGTTTGAATTGTTCTTCCTAATGTGCCAAGCCAGTACTTGGCTTTATCTTTTAATGAGAAAGGGAACAAGGTCAGTCTAAGGGCATCATCAGAAAAATTCTGAATTTTTACCGTAGAGCAGATTTCTAAGAACTCATCCAGATGTTTGTAAGGGTCTTCATTGGCATTCCCATAAAAAGATGGGAGCATCTGGATTGTGGTCGACTTAATCTCATAGTGACTAGCAGGGATATCAGGTATGTGGATGCAAGTCGATGGGTTGTAGGTGGAAGGAATAAAGTATTCCTTCATCTGCCTAGGTGGTTCTTCACGATTTCCAGCCATTTGATTATCTGGTCTTAAATGAATTAGTCTTTCAATTTCAGGATCTGGTTTAACTAGGTCAGGTAAAAGTGATCTTCTACCGTGCATGTACTAGTGCAATTTGATATATGGTTCAAAAATTTTTTTTTTTTAAATTATTTTTTTTTATTTATTTATTTATTTATTATTATTTTTTTTTTTAAGAAAAGAAGAGAGAAAGAAAGAAGAGGAAAAATCCTAAAGAGTCTTAAATCTGGAGAAGATAGGGAGGAGTTAATTTTGGTTTATGTTAGATATTATTTGGCAAACAAGTTAGGCAATCAATCCTGACTAAGAGTTATCCTAGATCTAGACAGCTCCTAACTGCCAAGATCACCTTCAAGCCCTCCAAATAGAGGATTAACCAATCAACTGGCCAGGTAAGTGTAAAGTCGGTGGGAGTCCCTCCGTTGCTTGCCTTAGACACCAATTGTGCTTGGCCAGGTAAGCGAACAGAACCAATTAAGTAACCACCTTCTTTCGGGCCCAATCGTCCCTGAACCACTTTCCTAGACACCAGTCAAATTGATTAATCCTAACTTGGTTCAACTCTTAGGATTTCTTGTCCTATTGAGCTCGAATATCCTTAAAGGTTAATGTCTAATTGATTTTAAGAGTTAAGGTTTGGGTTAATGCAGGATGCTGGTTGGTTGTTTGTGGGCTAAGGAAGGGTGATCAAATCCCCACCTTATCTTGTTTAATGGGTTGTGCCCTTAATTTGGTTTAATATGAAATATGCAAAAGAAAAAAAAAATTCCAATCAAAGAGTTCTATGCAATTTAAACTAATTAATTAAATTATAAAAAGGCTTACCTTGACTCCAGCAATCACCAAAAATAAGAATAAAAACTAATATGATGGATGCTCTAAATAATTAGGGTTTCTAATCTTGTGATGAGATTTTTAATTAGGTTTATGTAGGTAATATTTTTAATTAATTTAAAATAAAGCAAATATTAAAAATAAAGAAAGAGATTTAGGGTTTAGGAATGATCTCACCGAATAGGATTGAGAGTTTTGTTCGTGCCCTAATCTTCCTTGTTCCTTTTTTTTTTTTTTTCTTTTCTGCAAAATAAATAAAAAAAATAATGAGTAGGCAGTAAAAAAAAATCAAAGAAATAAAGAAATTTTAATTTTTATGCCTCCCCGGCAACGGCGCCAAAAACTTGATAGGGACACGATGCTGTCGTTAAGACACCGTGTTTATCAATTTAAATCCGACTCTTTACTTTTTAAATTAACTAAAAATTATGAAGAAAGTGGTGAGTCGGGTCGAATCCACAGAGAGGCAATGATTTATTTCTAAAATCTTTGATTCTTTTTTTTTTAAGAAAAGAAAGCAAGGATTTTTTTTTTTTAAAAAAATTAAAGTCAAAAAATAGATCTATAAATAAAAATAGAATTTAAATTATGCAAAAATAAATTTGATACTAAGATCTACTATTTAGATCTTAGCAACTACTTATAGTAAAATTAAAAAGCAATAAAGAACAAATAATTTAAAGAGCTAGAATTGAAAAGAATAATGAAACTTTCTTTATTAAATTTAAAACTAAGATGCAGAATTTAAATACAAGAAATTAAAGAAAATTTAGAATTTTAATACAAGAAATTAAAGGAAAAAGACTAGATGGAGATCGCAGATCGGCGTAGGCATGAAGATGGCGTAGAAGACCGGCTCTTCTTCTCAGCAGCACCGCAGCTTTGAAGCAACCTTTAATCCAGAGCTTGACTTCCACCCTATACCTTAGCTTCCCTTCCAACCCTCCTCCCTTTCTTAGAGGCTTAGGATCCTTTTTATAGAGCTAGAAGAGGTAGATATTTATTTCTAAAAGCAATATGGGACTAATTTCCTTTGTAATCATAAAAATCTGAATAAAATTTGAATAAAAACAACTCTGTTATGACTCTGGTAAATCTGGTAAAATCTGGCTATTCGATAGGAATCGAACGGTTCAAAAATCATCAAAATCGGATGCCTATCAGCCCAGATCAGCTCGAATTAAATTCTGGCCGTCCGATCGCGCTTGATCGAGGAAATCTGGCCGCAAATCGCGCTTCGGGAGTCCTGATCACCGTCGGGAGCATTCTGGACCGTCGGATCGAAGCTGGAATCAGGCGCTGCCATTTGATGGTGATCCGAGTGAAATTGGCAATCGAAAAAAATGCTGACCGTCCGATCTTAACCGCAATCAACCGCAGCCGTCCGATCGCGCAATTACTGTTCCCATGGACCGCGTAGACCGGCCGCACCGCACACCGCAACCAATCAACGCTTCTGTCGTCGAGTGAAATGACCAGATTGCCCTGTGAGCCGCGATAAATTTCTGTAGACCCTTTAAGGGTCTAGGTCCACCACGTGGCAGGCTCTGATTCGCCGGACTTTGCTGAGCTGGCGGTCCACGCCTGGATCGTAGACCGGCTGATGGCTTCAATGGACTGAGTCGGCTTTGATGGCTCGGCTTGGCTTGGTGGCTCGGCTTGCGGAGCCGGCTGAGCCATTTTCTTTTTTTATTTAATTTTTATTTATTTTATATTTTTAAAAATTCATATCTTTTTCCATTTTAGCTCCGTTTTACTTGAAATTTATTTCGTTGTGATCAAAAAAATGAGCTCTTTCTATTGATAATAAAATTTTATTTTTTAATTTTTATTTATTTTTTATTATTTTTTTAATTAATTTTTTAATTAATAAAAATATGAATTTTTTAAAAATTATATATAAATTGATTGATAATTCTTAAAAATTAATATAAATTAATTAATAAATTAATACTTTTATTGTACCAAGAGTCAAAGATTCTAGTTAGATACTGTAATTATGACTTGACCAATTTATTTAGAAATTTTATTTTTAAATAAATTAGCTCCCACTATTTTCTCGGATCCCTACACTCCCTCTGTAGAGATGCAAAAATCTCCATGATTAATGATTTCTAGTGGGTGGTGCGGTCTCACCAACTGACTCATCACCTCACCTAACAGTTATTGGTGATGGGTTAGCCAATGAGTGAACAACTCTTGTTCAATGATTCTCTAATCATGGTGCACCCAAACTTGGTCTCTAATTCATGAATCTCACCGTATCCAAAATATTGATCCACTCCTTAGTTAAGTCAGACCCACCATTTGCATAGACTGGATTCCTAATTGAGTCTCTCACCGTATCCAAAATATTGAGCCCAACTCATCCTCCAGCCCATAGCATCCAATGCCTAATAGACATGGTTGCATCTTTTCGGTGCAACTGAGCCACTGTATCCAGCCGAGAACAATCAACCCCGGGAAGGGCCCGCACATCTACAATGGTGGAAGACCTCAGACTTAATCTTTTCTTAGGGAGAATTGATTCAGGTCTCATTAAACTAGACTTGTCATAGTCATAACAATTATGACTAACCTAGTGGCATGGGTTAGCTCGGATTATTGACCACCTCAGATCAGAACTGTGTCAACAGATATGGCCAGGTAAGTGAGACCGGTGGAAGGAATATGCCATTAACTCGTACAAGAATGCATTCAGGTCGAGTAGCTTCCAATTAAAAACCAGTCGGTCGTATGTGCCAAACTTACCTTAGACACCAAATTGTTGAGCCAGAACCAATTGGGTTAGCCTACAATCCAGACTCTAACCTCTGAGCCTAATTAGGTCTTGCTTGATCGTGACTCGATCTTGACCCAGACTTAATCCTATTAGGCTGGTCAATTTAAGCATTGTTGATCCCATCTAACCAACTCTTGATTCGGTTTGATCAACCGCTTAGACCTAATTGAGCTACCCAAGCCCGAACCCAGTATTATGAATATGTCTTAGATCTAAAATTCTCAATTTTAGACCTAATTGATATTTCCATAATCTTAATTTTTAATTAAGTAGGGTTCATAAACAAAATATGCACAATAAATCCTAGGGTTTCAGGATCTAGGGTTTTGCAGAAAGTAAGTTTTGGATTTCTGATTAAGGACGAACACGCAGCACCCCTACACATCATAAGAACACCCCATCGAATGGAAAGAGAGGGCCTTTAAACCCTTCTTCATTCTTATGACCGGACGGCCAAGAGGAACGCCTTAATCAGGAACATGCAATACTACAAAATAGTTTTAGATCTATATCATATATCTCATATACAAATCAGATCTAAATATGGCATATTTTGCATACATCTCATGTATCGAATCATGCATATTTTTAGATCTAAATTATCTCATAATAATCTAAAAAATTAGATTTAAATTGATCTAATCAAAATAAATTCTAATCTAGATAATTATGTAGAACTATTCTACAACTAGTCTAGACATGCATCAATCATATCTCATATGATATTTAAAATTAAATAATTTTTATTTACTATTTTTTAGATGTTATTATAACCATTATAATATCAAAAAATAGTAAATAAATAGATCTAAAATATGATTTAATCAGATTAAATCAAAAACATGCAAGACTATTCTATAGAACTATTCTATTTTAGAACTAGTCATGCATATTTTCTAATCTTAGATCCAAATCATTTAATTTTAATTTTTTCTGATTTTAGATCTGATCACATCTCATGTGACATCTAAAATCATTTATTTTTTAATTAAAATAAATTTAAAATTAGATCTAAATACTTTTAGAACCTTGGCTCTGATACCAGTTGAAGGAAAATCCTGATTTTTCGGATCCAGGTTCGTTCAGATCTGATCAGATCAAGAGATATATTTCAAAAATTTTTTTCTTTGATCTAATCAGATCTTGAGATATTTTAGATCTAATTCTTATTATTTTAATAAATTAAAATAAAATTAAGATAAATTAAATCAAATTTAATTTACCTTGATTTGGGTAATCCTATTACCCGTTGATGATCCTGTATGCAGCGGAAGGTTCTGGATCTAGCCACGCAAGTGCCTGGCCTCTACCGGTATCCACTCAGGCTGGATCTAGAGATCCTCTTCTTCTCTATCACATCTCCAAAAATTAGATCTGGATCTGATCTGGAGGATCTTCAAAACTCCTTTTGAAGATCAGCAGTCGTCCTTTGCAGCAGCGCAGCCTTCTAGCTTTCAGTCGCCTTTCTCTGATCTGGATTCGCACCAACCAAGGTCCAAAACTCCTTTTGGACGTGGAGAGGAGAGGGAGAAGGTGGGTTTGGCATGGAGGAAGGAGGGGAGAGGCAGCCTTGGGGCATGGGAATTGTGATTTCAATCTTTGAGTTGGGCGCAGGGTCTTATTTATAGACTAAGCTGTGATCCAACTCCTCTTCTTCCCAACCAATCACAACTCTTTGTGAAATCAGATCTAAATCTGATTGGTGGGAATAGAGTCCCCTGGATTCCTCCTTAGAGGGTGCCTAAGACCAGTCAAAGTTGGTTCTTAGGAGAACTCTAATTGGAATCCAAAAAGGAGATGGAGTCCCTTGTCCAACAAGGGACTCCTAGGCGCCTCCAACTTGGGCACACGCCAAGGGTGGCGTGCGCCCTCCTCCTTGCCAGGTTCTGGCAGGGGGACAAGGCCCCCACCAGCTCTCCAATAGGTGCATGACATGTGGTCAAAAGTCAAAGTGTCAATGGTCAACATTTGACCAGTCAAAGGTAGACTTTTGACCAAAGTCAAAGAACAAGAAATGGCAGGTGACCAAAAATGGCAGGTAATGTCTTACAAAATAAGACAACCTTTTCTGACTTGGACAACCTCCAGTCAGACCATATGAAGGCCTCTGATTGAGCACAAACTCCTTTGGCTCAGTCAGGACAACTTATTTATGATAGTAAAAGAAGAACGTTAGGTTCAATCGAGTGCTAGCACGATTTTCTTGAACCTAATTGAATCTCATTCAGATCAATTGAACTAGATCAGTTCAATTGATGATCACCAGATTCAAACCCTTATTTGTGTGACCCAGTTAGGTTCAGTTCTGTATGGTAATGGGATATGTCATGATCTCTATCATCGACATCATCGAAACTCCTTTCGATGGATCAGAACTCTTCTGATTCGAACAGCTAGAATGATCGATCATCTAAATCATTCTAATTGCTCCCAAAATCCACCAGTGACACCTAGCAGTATATGGTGGCAACCCATCAGAGCTGAATGCGAACCTCTTGGTGCAGCTACCTGTGTGATTAAGTTCTTCTATCTTGAGCCCCGATCAGATTAGGGTTAAGGTGAACTCGTCAAACCCTAGTCTCTGTCATATGATGTAATCATTCGATTCGAGTCCAATGTGAAAATCTAAATAGAAACTCTTTCTATTATTTCACTCTGCCATGGCCATGGACTTCTGGACTTGATTCTCATGATCATCATAGGGCTGCTCCTCTACCACCGAGGTAGATAGATTCCATCTTGATGCCAATCCAGTTCCTACAATGAACATGCTATAGCCAACATACACCTCAGGGTTCCATATGGCTAGGAGACCGAGTAATGGTGTAGTCAAACTATAACACCCTCAAGGTGAACTGCCGATGCACCTCAGGTCAAAGAACCAGACACACTACTGCAGCATCGAGTCAGTCATTGACGAGAAGGTAGACTCCCTAATGACTACTCGAGGTGGTCACGCTCAGTGCCCTCGTTCTCTAACGAGTACCTATACTCTCGCTCCTGGTGTCTCCACACCGTAGACTCAAGACTCATCTACTAAAGAGAAGCGATTGTACACCAACCTTTCGGATCAATCACCATCCTCGTGATGATCCTATGGTCGGGAGCATTTTATGAGTTAATAATGATTATTCATGTCTTAAATTTTCAACTCTTGAAAATATGAATTATCATTACCATTAACTCAAAGGATGTATCACAGACACTAAATACACATATGTGATAGAAAATAATCCATTTTATTGATATTAGTCAAAATTATAATTTTGCCCCTAGAAGTGTATTACAAGTGTCAGCCAATTCTGGCTTCTAGGGCACATATATCTAACATTTATAGTTAAATTATAATTTTCGAAGCCCACCTTGAGAAGAATGGATGGGACTTAGACTTGTAGCCAATTGGCTTTAGGATAAGTGGGAGATTGTTAGATATATGTGCCCTAGAAGCCAGAATTGGCTGACACTTGTAATACACTTCTAGGGGCAAAATTATAATTTTGACTAATATCAATAAAATGGGTTATTTTCTATCACATATGTGTATTTAGTGTCTGTGATACATCCTTTGAGTTAATGGTAATGATAATTCATATTTTCAAGAGTTGAAAATTTAAGACATGAATAATCATTATTAACTCATAAAATGCTCCCGACCATAGGATCATCACGAGGATGGTGATTGATCCGGAAGGTTGGTGTACAATCGCTTCTCTTTAGTAGATGAGTCTTGAGTCTACGGTGTGGAGACACCGGAGCGAGAGTACAGGTACTCGTTAGAGAACGAGGGCACTGAGCGTGACCACCTCGAGTAGTCATTAGGGAGTCTACCTTCTCGTCAATGACTGACTCGATGCTGCAGTAGTGTGTCTGGTTCTTTGACCTGAGGTGCATCGGCAGTTCACCTTGAGGGTGTTATAGTTTGACTACACCATTACTCGGTCTCCTAGCCATATGGAACCCTGAGGTGTATGTTGGCTATAGCATGTTCATTGTAGGAACTGGATGGCATCAAGATGGAATCTATCTACCTCGGTGGTAGAGGAGCAGCCCTATGATAATCATGAGAATCAAGTCCAGAAGTCCATGGCCATGGCAGAGTGAAATAATAGAAAGAGTTTCTATTTAGATTTTCACATCGGACTCGAATCGAATGATTACATCATATGACAGAAACTAGGGTTTGACGAGTTTACCTTAACCCTAATCTGATCGGGGCTCAAGATAGAAGAACTTAATCACACAGGTAGCTGCACCAAGAGGTTCGCATTCAGCTCTGATGGGTTGCCACCATATACTGCTAGGTGTCACTGGTGGATTTTGGGAGCAATTAGAATGATTTAGATGATCGATCATTCTAGCTGTTCGAATCAGAAGAGTTCTGATCCATCGAAAGGAGTTTCGATGATGTCGATGATAGAGATCATGACATATCCCATTACCATACAGAACTGAACCTAACTGGGTCACACAAACAAGGGTTTGAATCTGGTGATCATCAATTGAACTGATCCTAGTTCAATTGATCTGAATGAGATTCAATTAGGTTCAAGGAAAATCGTGCTAGCACTCGATTGAACCTAACGTTCTTCTTTTGCTATCATAAATAAGTTGTCCTGTCTGAGCCAAAGGAGTTTGTGCTCAATCAGAGGCCTTCATATGGTCTGACTGGAGGTTGTCCAAGTCAGAAAAGGTTGTCTTATTTTGTAAGACATTACCTGCCATTTTTGGTCACCTGCCATTTCTTGTTCTTTGACTTTGGTCAAAAGTCTACCTTTGACTGGTCAAATGTTGACCATTGACACTTTGACTTTTGACCACATGTCATGCACCTATTGGAGAGCTGGTGGGGGCCTGTCCCCCTGCCAGAACCTGGCAAGGAAGAGGGCGCACGCCACCCTTGGCGTGTGCCCAAGTTGGAGGCGCCTAGGAGTCCCTGTTGGACAGGGACTCCATCTCCTTTTTGGATTCCAATTAGAGTTCTCCTAAGAACCAACTTTGACTGGTCTTAGGCGCCCTCTAAGGAGGAATCCAGGGGACTCTATTCCCACCAATCAGATTTAGATCTGATTTCACAAAGAGTTGTGATTGGTTGGGAAGAAGAGAAGTTGGATCACAGACAGTCTATAAATAAGACCCTGCGCCCAACCCAGATTGTGATTGGAAGTGATTGAAAGGAATCATAATTCCCCATGCCCAAGGCTGCCTCTCCCCTCTTCCTCCATGCCAAACCACCTTCTCCCCTTCCTCTCCACGTCCAAAAGGAGTTTTGGATTTTTGGTTGGTGCGATCCAGATCAAAGAAAGGCGACTGAAAGCTAGAAGGCTGCATTACTGCAAAGGACAGTTGCTGATCTTCAAAAGAAGTTTTGAAGATCCTCCAGATCATATTCAGATCTAATTTTTGGAGGCATGATAGAGAAGAAGAGGATCTCTAAATTCAGCTCAAGTGGATACCAGTAGAGGCCAAGCGCTTGCATGGCTAGATCCAGAACCTTCCGCTGTAAACAGGATCATCAACGGGTAATAGAATTACCCATATCAAGATAAATTAAATCTGATTTAATTTATCTAATTTTATTTTAATTTTTAAAATAATAATAATTAGATCTAAAATATCTTAGATATGATCTAGATCAAAGAGAAGAATTTTTGAAATATATCTCTTGATCTAATCAGATCTGAACGAATCTAGTCCGAAAAATCAGGATTTTCCTTCAGGAGAGTTGTCAGATTTCAAAATTCTATTTCATAGGGATCTTCCCATATGCCGACGAGAGGATTGTGGAGAATTGTTCGAGCAATCAACTCGTTAGTTCAACTTAATTAGAGTAGATTTATCTGAATATTTAGATAGTCTACAAATGAAGGTGTTTCTTGATTGGTTGAATCAGACCGAGCATATCTTTGAATATAAAAAGATTCATGACAATAAAAAAATAAAGCTTGTTGCCCTTAAATTAACTAGTGGTGCTTTTGCTTGGTGGCAGCAATTGAAGAAAACTTGGGAGTGCAAAGGCAAACCAAAAATTCAAGATTAGGAGAAGATGAAGAAGATGTTGAGGAAGCAGTTCCTACCGTTCAACTATACCCAAACCCTATATCAGTGCCTGTTGAATTTTCAACGAGGTCCTAGGTCCGTTGATGAATATATGAAGGAGTTCTATCAGCTGATGGCATGAAATGATCTGGCAGAGAGCAAGGAGCAGTTGGTCGCACAATATCTCGAAGGTCTATGGTAATAGATCCAAGATGCCCTGTGGCTTCACATCATATGGATGGTCAAAGAAGTATACCATAGGGCTGTGGTGGTAGAGTAGTAATTGCAGCGAAGATCTTTTTCCCGATCTAAACCTCTCTTGTAAAGTAATCGAGCACCAATAGCTAACAATCAAAGGGATATGCAGCGCAACCTAGCCCCAGCCCCTCTTGTCCATATTGCTGATATGAGGCCCCCAAGATCAGTTCAAGCTGGATCTTCCATGGTTAGATTTTTAATTATGGCGAAGTTAGGCATACCCAGAACGAGTGCCAAAAACTTGCTAGTCATCCTGGGAAATAACTACTGATTGAAGAAGAAAAACCTGCTGATGAAGAACATGAATCTACATATGATGAAACTGATGGTGAGAAGGATGATTCTGTACATTTTGGAGATAACGAAGAAGCCCTCATTGTGCAAAAGAGCTTGCTGGTTCTAAGAAAAGAAGAGAAAGAATATTGAAGGTGAATAAATATTTTCCATACCTATTGTACCATTGCAAAGAAAGTTTGCAAGGTAATTATTGATAGTGGTATAGCTATGAAAATGTTATCTCTTAGAAGGCCATCAAAAAGCTGAACCTATCAACAGAAAAACATCCTCAGCCATACAAACTTTCATGGTTTAAAAAAGAAAGTAAAGTCATTGTCGATAGTTGCTGCCATGTATCTTTCTTCATCGGGTAGAAGTACTACAATGGTATTTGGTGTAATGTAGTAGCCATGGACGCCTATCATCTACTCCTGGGGAGACCATAGCGGTATGACCACAATATTACTCATGATGGCTGACAGAATATATATACATTCTTCAAAGATAATCAAAAGATCACCTTGGTGCTAATGAAGGAAGAAGATCTACTCAAATCAAAATTGAAGTCCAACATCAATCTTCTAAGAAAATATGCATACCTAAAGAAGGCAATGGAGGCCAGTTACTTGCTAGCGGTGGTAGAGAAGGGCGAATTAATCGAGCATGATCTTGCACTCCAGGTACATCCTATTCTCAAGCAATTTGCTAATGTGTTCCTTGAAGACTTGCCCATAGGATTATCATCAGAATGAGATATTCAACACCACATCGATCTTGTTCTCGGGGCAAGTCTACCGAATAAGCTAGTATATCATATGAGCCTAGCTGAACATGAAGAGCTGCAGCGACAGGTGCAGGAGCTGTTGGACAAAGGATACATTCATTTAAGTATGAGTCCGTGTGCAGTACTGATAGGGACACGATGCTGTCGTTAAGACACCGTGTTTATCAGTTTAATCCGACTTCTTAAAATCATTAAAATTGCGTAGATAGTAGTGAGTCGGATCTTCTAACTTGAGCGTCGGAGGGTCTTCATCGGAGAATACTTCGGTGGGGACTTTATTGCAGGTGAATAGATGAAGCTCCAGCGAAAGTTCGTCCTCGGCTCTAGATTCCTCGGTGGCCGAGCTCCTCCATCCTCATCGGCCGACTTCAAGTCGGGAGATCCAGGAGCAATAGGTTGCATACCGTCAATCCCATTCCTCACGTCCATGGTTCGAGTCTTGAGGGAGTTGATTAACCCCCAGCATACCACGTTACCAAAGATTATTTGCCCGGTTCCAAAAAAATCTCAAGCATCACACTCTATTATTAGATCAATTTCACACCTAACCATTTAAGCTCTCTTTTGTTTTTTAAAATATATTGCTTTGTGTGAAAAACGTAGAGTTATACAAAAGTTATGGCCTGATGAACAATTTCAGCATTTTACACAGCATATGCATGGTGAATATCTTGCGGCTGTGAACGCTATTGTTAAGATGTAATCATCTTCTGACCCGCACTGCAGCATGGATACTGGGAACATAAATTTGGACATGTTATGCAGTAATGGAAGAGAGAGAGGGCATGGGAGGTGCATATATTGCAACCACAAGTCACCGTATTGGGCTAACTTACCAGCATTGGATTGAAAAGAGGCTGTTTGTTCTTGGACCATGCGATCAGGCCTTCCATATGAAACCGGATGCCATTAAGATGTAGCCATTTCAAATAGCCAGTTGTTTAGATAATTATAGCTTGTTTTAGCTCAGAAAATGGATCATAATTGTCCAAGATAAAGATAGAGGTCGTTCTCGTTTGGGGACTAGTGGGTTGGCATCCTCAATTTCATGACACCGGTTTCAACCATCCTCCACCATGCATAAAACAGATCTTCCTTGGAAAGTTATAAGTAATTCCTCTCAAGACACCAGAATGTGGCATATGTTATGCACATACTCTTATTTAAAAATAAATAAATATTCAACAACAACAAAAAAATAGTTATATTTTTAAATATTTTAATAATTTTTTATTTTAATAAAATGATGATCAATTATTATAAGTATTATGGTAGATTATAGCTCATCCTCGATCTGATATTCTTCGGTCAGTACCGATCTATTGAAATAGATCATCCACATATGACTGACCACCATAGCAGATTACTAGTTCACTGACGGTTCGCCATAAGTCGTATTCAGCCAAGCTATCACCAAAAAAGAGCTCCTCCATATTGATCGGAGAAAAGTTACCTCTATCATCTATTATCGAGGTATCATCGTCTCTATTGCATCCGTGCTCTCTCCAAATTAGGTAAGTCTGGATTACATAGAAGTCCCTTGCGATTCCATCTTCTAGAAAAGATAAATTAAACATCTCCCAAATCAATCCAAAGTGACAAATTTGAAAGATCATTAGACTCTGAGATGAATACGACTCTAATTCCTCTCCTATAAATAAAGGAGCTCCGAGACCCTCCGGACATGCACTCAATTCGATGCTTTCTTCTTTCGTTGTTCTCCAGTCTCCTAACTTGAACATCGGAGGGTCTTCATCGGAGAATACCCCAGTGAGGACTTTTTTATGGAAGTTCGGACAAAGTTCCAGCGGCAGTCCTTCCTCGGCCACAAGTTTCTCGATGGCCGACCTCAAGCGAGAAGATCCAGGAGCAATACTTGGTGCTAGAGGAAGAGCCCTCGATTGATTTCGAGGTCCAATTTGAGAGCAGAAAGTTTGTCGCTAGTCGTCATGAAGACTCGAAGGAGAGCATCGAACGTATCTCAGCATTCCAATGACCGACGAACCAACAACGTTCAACCGATCAACACACCACCATCGTCGATTTAGAAAAACCCGCCAGCAGCACCAGCGATCTCACACGAGCAGTACAATATGCTAGTTCAGTAGGTGCGGGCACTTTCGACTATCGTAAAAGAAATACAGCAGGCCAGCGAGCATCGCTCGGTCGATGAAAATTTGGGGCTAGCCCGAGGAAGGTTGGAAGAACGGTGCCCCAAAAGCCCAAGGATGGAAGGTAGTCATCATAGTCGACCTATCAGTCCTCCTCGTCGAAGATCTGGATGCTCACCTACTCCTATTTCTAGAAAAGACTCTACTCCGAGCCATATGACTCCTCGACGCCGAGCTATCAGAGAAGATAGTGCAGAAAAAAGACTCCAGAAGATGCAATAGCGGATAGACGCGTTGCAGGCATCAAAGTAATAAGAGGATAATTTGGGGTTAAATATTAACCCTCCATTCACCCGAAGAATCATGAATGAGCCATTGCCTCCTCGATTTAAAATATCTCAGAAGGAGCCATATGATGGGGCGGTTGATCCTATAGATCATCTGGATAATTTTCGGACTCTCATGCACTTTCAAGGAGCTAGTGATGCAATTCTTTGCCAAGCTTTTCTCTCGACATTGAGGAAAGTGGCTCGTTAATGGTATTCAAACCTGCAGCTAGGCTCCAAGGAATCTTTCTACCAATTGAGCCATCTATTTATGCTCACTTTATTAGCAATCGCCGATAGCGTCGAAACTTAGATTGTCTTGTGAGCATCAAGCAGAAAGAGGGCGAGCCTCTTCAAGAGTATATCAATCATTTCAACGCAGCAACCTTGGAGGTACAAATTTAGATTAGTCAATTGCAATGACGGCATTGAAGGTCGGACTCCTTCGGAACGACCTCCTCTTCTCTCTTAACTTGGACTATCCGAAGGATTTTGTCGAGATGTTGGAGTGGACTGAAAGATATGCCCAAGCCGAAGAAGCCTAGGATCAATAAGAAGATAACCACAGCAATAGATTGCAGTCAACCTCAAAATAAGAGAAGAAGAAGGATTATCGGCGTGTTCAACATCATCGTGAAGAACCCCAACCTCGGTGCTCGTGGACCCTATCTTGAAGTGGCTGGCCTACATCTCCAAAACCACAATGCTGATCTAGGATTCCACCTCGGAGGTTTCGTTACTACACTCCTCTTAATACTCCTTGGGGTTAGATTTTGATGGAGATCGAGCGATAAGAAGAAATACCACGACCAAAGAAGATGGTGGCTCTTGCTCGAGCAAGAAATCCGAGAAAATATTGCAAGTACCACCATGACCATGGGCACGACACCGAGAAGTGCCGACAACTCAAAGAAGAGATAGAGGCGTCGATTAGGTGAGGATGACTTTGACGTTATATTGATGAGCAAAGAATCCCACCAAACCCGCATCGTGAACAACCCAGACAAGATCCTCATAGAGAGCAACCAGCAGTGGGGGAAATCAGAATGATTGCTGGGGGGCATCTCACTGAAAATACTTCAAAGTAGGGCCGAACTAAGGAGGAAGGATTGAAGAAAAGAAGAGTCGACGATGAAATCACTTTCACTAAAGAAGACCTACAAGGAATAAATCAACCGCATGATGATCCTATAGTTGTTTCCTTAAATATCGCTAACTATGATGTACATTGGGTTCTTATTGATAACGAAAGTTCAGTAGATATTTTATTTTATGATGCCTTTTGTTCGGATGAATCTGAATTCTAGACTGCTAATGAAGAGGAATATATCGTTGGTCGGATTCTCCGATAGTATAGTGCCAGTAGAAGGAACCATCTCTCTAATAACAAAAGTGGGTCAAGCCCCGCGGTAGGTAGTAGTCGGGATAAATTATTTTATGGTCAATAGTCCGTCAGCTTATAACGTTATTCTAGGTCGGCCAGGATTGAGCGCACTTCAAGCAATAGTATCGAGTTACCATTTAAAAATAAAGTTCATGACTCCATATAAGATCGACGAGCTTCGAGGAAATTAGTTAGTTGAAAAGAAATGTTACATGGCGACACTACAGAAAGTAATGCCTGAAGAACAACCTACGAATAAGTTGGATGTACAGGATGAGTAGATTGAGCAAAGAGATTATCCAATGGAAGAATTGATCCTAGTACCGATCAAAGATGATCCGAACAGAGTTATAAAGATTGGCTCAAGCTTGTGAGAAGAGGATCGTCAATACCTCATCTCATTTCTATGAGCCAATGTCGATATATTTGCTTGGTTGGCTTCTGACATACCCGGCATCGATCCATGAGTTATGATTCACCGACTTAATATGGATCTCGATCACCATCCCATCAGACAAAAGAAATGAAACTTTGCTCATAAGCGGCAAAAAGCAATACAAGAAGAGGTTGACAAACTTTTGAAGGCTGGATTTATTCAAGAAGTCTATTACCCAGAGTGGCTAGCTAACATCATCCTCATCAAGAAAGCTAGTGGAAAATAACATGCGTGCATTGATTATACAGACCTCAATAAGGCATATCCGAAGAACAGCTATTCTGTCCCACTATAGATTAATTGGTGGATGCGACTTTGGGACATCAACTCCTATCATTCATGAATGCTTTCTCGGGATATAACCAGATCCAAATGACATCTGAAGATGAGAAGAAAATCTCTTTTATAACTGACGTCTTTTTTGCTATAGGATCATGCCTTTTGACTTAAAAAATGTAGGTGCAACCTATCAACGACTTATGAAGAAGCTCTTCAAAGATCAGATCGGTAGGAATATGAAGGTGTACATGGATGATATGCTGGTCAAAAGTAGAACTGTCGAGCATCATATTATCGATCTACAAGAGACATTCTCCACACTGCGATGCTTTCAGATGAAGCTCAATCTAGATAAATATGCCTTTGGTGTCACTTATGAAAAATTTTTCGACTTCATGGTGTCGCAGCGAGAGATCAAAGCTAATCCAAAAAAGATTTAAGCTCTTCAAGAGATGAAGCCTCCGAGAATGATCAAAGAGGTGCAGAGATTTACTGGGAGGATCGTGGCTCTAAATAGATTTTTATCAAGATTGGCAGAGTAGAGTATTTCATTTTTTAAAGCTCTTAAGTAGCCAAAGAATTTTCAATGGTCGGACGAATGCTAGGGAGCTTTCGATGACCTAAAGAAATACCTCAACTCTCCTTTTTTAAGCAAGCTAGAGCCTAAAGAAGTATTGTACTTGTATTTGGCCATTTCCTCTTCAGCGACCAGTTCGGTCCTCATCCGACAAGAAGCTAAAATGTAGAAGCCAATCTATTATATGAGTCGGGTATTCCATGATGCTGAGACCAGGTACACGAATGTAGAAAAAATTACTTATGCTCTTCTGATATTTGCGAAGAAGCTGCGTCCGTATTTTCAAGCGCACACCATCACTATCCTTACTGACCAATCCATCAGGACGGTACTGTATCATCTGGATACATCTGAATGATTGGCCAAATAGGCTATCGAGTTGGAAGAATTTGACATCAAATATCTATTAAGACCGTCCATTAAAGCTCAAGCATTAGCTGACTTCATCCTGAAGTGCACGATTCTTGATGAAGAATCAAACAATGAAATAGATTATATGATCAACAAATGTTGGGTTCTACATGTTGATAGGTCTTCGAATGCCACGGCCACGGTGCCAGTTTGATCCTAACAAGTCCAGATAGAGTGATGGCAGAGTATACTCTACATTTTGATTTTTCAGCCTCCAACAATGAAGCCGAGTATGAAGCACTGGTGGTTGGCCTTAAAATGATGAAAGAAATGAAAGTTCAGTATCTCAAAGTTCATAGTAATTCACAGCTGATTGTTGGTCAAGTTCAAGGTAAGTATGAAGCTCGTGAGCCGAACATGATCACATATCTGCAGAAGGTTAAGGATCTGGCCTCTAATTTCTCTATAGTGGATGTTCAGCAAGTGTCAAGGATAGAAAATGTACAAGCTGACCTACTTTCAAAGCTCGCCACCCTTAAAGTCGTCGACCTAAAAAGAAGTTCATATCTTAAGGTTCTGGAGAAGCAAAGCATCAATGAAGCTCCTATAATGCAAGCCGATCCGAAGTCGAGCTGGATTGATCCCATCCTATGCTACTTGCAAGATGGCACCTTAACTGCCGATCAAGATGAAGCCAAGACATTAAGGCATCTAGCATTGCGATACCTTGTCTATGAGGAAAATTTATATAAGAGATCCTTCACCTTACCTTTGCTCGGGTGCCTACTTCCCTCAAAAGTAGATTATGTACTATGGGAAGTTTATGAAAGAATTTGTAGAAATCACTTGGGGGGCAAAGCTCTCGCTCACAAAATATTGAGGTAAGGGTACTTCTGGCCGACTATGCAAAGAGATGCTGCTGACTTAGTAAATAAATGCAAAGAACTTCCAACGCCGACCTTCCACCCCATTGGCTCCGATCACCATATCTTGGCCTTTCGCTTAATGAAGAATGGACATCCTCGGACTGTTTCGGATCGCCACAGCATGGAGAAAGTTTTTGCTCGTCGCAATTGACTACTTTACTAAATGAGTGGAGGTAGAAGCATTGGCGATCATTACCGAAGCGAAAGTCTGGCATTTTGTCTGAAAATCAATTATTAATTGATTTGATTTGCCAGGACTTATCATAATGGATAATGGATGATAGTTTGATAATCCGAGGTTTATAGAATTCTGTAACGACTTAGGAATTTCACACAGGCTAACTTCAGTAGATCATTCTCAGAGCAATGGTGAAGCCAAAGTGATAAATAGGACTTTGTTGCAGGGATTAAAAGCTCATCTCGGCCAGGCCAAAGGATGATGGGTTGAAGAGTTATATAATATCCTCTAGACATACTATACAACCCAACGAGTTCCAACCGAAGAAACATCTTTCATGCTAGCTTTCGAGATGGAAGCTATGATACCTTTGAAAATTGGTCTACCTACACTTCGAGTAGAAGAATTTGATGAGGACAGCAATTCATTCAAAATGAGAGCAAACTTAGATTTGCTGAAAGAAACTTGAGAACGAGCTAGGATCTGGATGGCCAATTATCAGTAGAGAGTAGCTCGATATTATAATTCTCGAGTTAAAAGAAAGTCGTTCCTGACCAGATAATTGGTTCTTCATCGAGCATAGGTCTTCCATCCCACCGAGCGATCAAAGTTATCATCAAACTAGGAAGGCCCATACCGAATGGCTGAAATAGTTCGATCAGACGTTTATCGCCTCAGTCAACTGGATGGAACCCTAATCTTGAGGACATGAAATGCCGACAAGCTACACCAGATATTATCCTTAAACTATAATTTTTATTTTGATTTTTTTTTTAAGTAATAAATAATATTTTTGTAGCCTCGAGCCTCAACGATCGCCAATGCGCGCTTCTTAGCTACAATCGAGGAGCGGAACGTGTCTCCACGAAAATCGCTGATGCATACTCCTCGGCCACGATCGAAGATTGTCTCCACGAAAATCGCCGATCAATATTAGATGATCTATTATTGATTATCTATTACCGAGGTATCACCGTCTCCATTGCATCCGTGCTCTCTCCAAATTAGAAAAGTTCGGATTACATAGGAGTCTCTCGCGATCCCGTCTTCCAAAAAAGATAAAACATCTTTCGAATCAATCCGAAGCGATAAATTCGGAAGGTCGTTAGACTTCAAGATGGATACGACTTTAATTCCTCTTCTATAAATAAAGAGGTTTCGGGATCCTTCAGCAATTCGATGCTTTCTTCTTTCATTGTTCTCTAGTCTTCTAACTTGAGCGTCGGAGGATTTTTACCGAAGAACATCCCGATAAGGACTTTTCTATAGGAGTTTGGGTGAAGCTCTAGCGGCAGTCCTTCCTCGATCATAAATTTCTCGATGGCCGATCTCAAGTGGAGAGATCTAGGAGCAATAATGAGGATTTTTTTTTTTTAATGATGATATTATGAGAAGGATTTAGACTTTCAGCATTGCCGTGAAATCAGGTTCTCCAAAATTATTCGGTCTAGATTGAATAGGATGTATACGGCTCGAGAAAATGACAAGATGCAAAACTCAAACAGTAACTAATTTCTATACAGTAACTAATGTCCTGCACATCGGCACACTGTGAAAGTTCACATTACACAATAGAATGAATGAGAACCCATAATTTCTGTACAAAGAGTGAATCAGAGGATCCTCTTGTAACTAATTCTCCACTATACTCTCTCTTCAAAGACTAAGTTTTTTAGAATTCGATTGGTTTAAGTGTCATAGGATCCTCCGCCAGGTAAAAAAGAACTTCATTTTCAGACCGATTCAGAATCATAAAAATTGTCGCCGTCAATGCTTCACTTGTTAATCCTAACCCTACGGCTTGGAGTGGAACCAAGCTCACCTTTTTCAATTCGATCAATACTTCAAACTCCAGCAGCAACAAGTTTCACCTTGGGCGGAGAGGCGGCGCCTCACTCATGTTTTTTTTTCCATCCGTGATCCGCTAAGGTGCCCGCAGCATGTCCTGCTGCCTTCTCCTTCGCATTCTCGATGGAATGGACGGACGCCGGACGCGGTGTCCCGAAATCCAAGTTATAATTTCGACTCAGCTGTGGGGATGTGGAACGCCGCGGATCGGCTCAGTGGCGCTGTCGTAATTTACGTTGGCAGACCGGGCGTTTTGAGCACGGAACTGATCCGGAAGACGTAGCCTTTACGAGAGGGCGAGATGGAGAGGCGTGGTGGGTGGGTGGCGCCCTACTCAAATCTAAAGCGCATCGACATCAGACACCGGGCTTCGCAGCTCTTCTAACTCGAAAAACCAAAAACCCCCAAGCGCCGTTCCCCTTTCTCTCCTCCCACTCCCACCCATATTTCGCGCTTTCTTCACTCGGGACGACGGCGGAGCCAAAAATAACCGGGCGTGCTCTTTGCACACTCTCCCTTCCTTTTAAGGATCTTTCCTGATGCCCTCTCTCCGGCCATCTCCGGATAGATAGGTGGATCGATCGATCGATCAGCCCCCTATCCTGTGCCTGCTGATATCAGAACCGCCGGCCGGAAAGGAAACGACGGCTGCCTTTCCAATCCCATCTCTCTCTCGCTTTCTCGCCTCTTCTTCTTGGTCTCCTTCCAGCTTCGATCTGAGCGGGAACGCCCAATGCTGCTTCCTCTCCGCCCTTGTACGCTCGGATTCCACTCATCGTGGTAGCGTACCGCTGGTTGACTCGAGATCTGATCATCCGCTTCTTTCAGTGAGCCCCGGGAAGCGATTCGAGCAGAAGAGAAGGGAAGGTTTTTGCTTTAAGAGTGGTTCAGGTCCGGATCTCATCACAGTTTTCTCCGTTATTGCTTTTATTCCAACCTTATTGTTATGGGGCCTTTTTTTTTTCTTTTTCTTTGCCCTTTCGGGCTCGTTGGCGAGCATTTATTTTTATGTTTTTTTTTTTGGATTTTTTAAATTTGGGGATGGTTAGGTGGGGAGGGGATGAATCGAAGCTTTAGGGCTCCGGAGGCCCCTCAAAATCGAGCGGCGACGACGACGCGGGGAAGGACCCTGGGCGCCGTCATGAAGGACAAGGACGAGGACCTCGCCCTCTTCCTCGAGATGCGCAAGCGCGAGAAGGAGCGGAACGACCTCCTCCTCCTCCACAACTCTGACGAACTCGATCCCCCACTAGGTACCGTACCACCGCTCCTCTCTTTCTCTTCCCCCCTCCTCTCCATATTCTTCAGCAGTTCTCCCTGCGCATCTCTGAATCTTCGTCATGTTTTCTTGCTCCGTGTGATCGTCTAGTGTTTTTGTGGCAGGTTCTAAACCTGGGAGCGCTCCCATCTTCAAGATTGTGCCATCCGCGCCTGCACGCAAGGCTGGTGTCGATGACTTCCTCAACTCCGACAACGACAAGAACGACTACGACTGGTATCTTGATAAAATTAGACCTTCCTGCCGTTAATGTCTTATCTGCCATCCGTCTTATTGTTGCTTATTTGGGCCTCAAGTAAGGATTCTTCCCTTAGGCAAAACCCACAAAAAAAAAAAAAGGAAAAAAAAATTCAACATTTTCCCTTTACTTTCATTACCAAATTTTTCTATCGATTCGACAGACCGCCATGCATGCATAAGATTATTATTATTATTATTATTATTTTTCATTCCTCTCTCAAACGTTACCATTTGCATCGCGACTTCAGTATTGGTCCGGTCATGTTGCGGCGATGACCTGTTCTTGTTAATCTGCATATGGCTTCAGAATGAGTTCATGTTTACTGTTCTACGTGCCTACTGAGTCTGACTCTAATTATCTTTTGCGCACTTTATTTGTCAATGTATTTGCTTTGACTACTGGTACTAACCTGGTATACCTGGCTCTCGGTCAATCTGTATCTGGTCTCAATATTCTTAAGATTTTAGAGAATTAACTTCTGAGTGCTGCTTGAGCAGGAATTGTAGCTATCTGGTACTTCTTTTTCTTTTTCATTATTGTCTGTGGACTGGAGTTAATTTTCCTCAGTTCGCAATAGGCAAAAAATTACTATTGCAACTGGTTCTCTTTCCAAATAAAGTCCCCTCATCCTCTACGATTCCATAACACACGATGCATTCTTATTTGTTCAAACTGGCTGTACAGCCATTATGTGAACTGGAATCTGGAGAGTCGGCGCACAAAGTAACAACTATGTCGAGGAACAGTGATTAAGTTCTCACGCACATCAAAGATAAAAACCAAAATCATAACATTGCAAAAATAGTACGTTTGAAGTTTTCTTTTTCCATTTTTTATGGTTTAACCTGTGGCAAGCAGCCTCTAGAACTTGTTATGTGGAAATATTCTATCGTGAATGAAATGTCTGATGTGTACATGTATATGCTCCACTCTATGCTGCCAGTTCACTTTCCAAGCATGGCGACCATCGGAATTGGCTGATTTTCCAATCATATTAAAATTGGTTGTTGCATACTGTCCCTTGATGGAACTTTGAAGATATCCTCCTTTTTTCAGGCTTCTTACTCCACCCGGTACTCCACTTTTTCCATCTTTGGATAAGGAGTCCAGTAAATCTCCAGGAGGCAATACGGGGACTCCGAAAGCTCGTCCGACAGTGCTGAAATCCAGGGTGAGCACTCTACCCTTACAGCTGCTTCAAGTCTTCTATATTTCAGTGTAAATTTGAATTCATGCTATGAAATTATTTTTCTGATTCCACCTTGATCTTCCCATGTCCATAGGGCCCACATGGGGAACATTCGAGATGTCTAACACATGCTCCACATAGATATGTCCAATTTTGTTGTCAGTGACAGCGAGTGCTTGTGTTGAACAAAGTGCAGTCACCAATCAATGTCTCAAGACCTACTTAACATTTAATATGGTAACTATTGTTGTAATTGGACCAAGATGATTCTGCCCTTGATCAGACAAAGTGGGGAAGAAGAAAGTTCAAAAGCTCACCCCCAAATTGATACATAGGATGTGTCTGCTAATATTTTTGTGGAATTGCTATTTTAAAGCTGTTTCTTGACCAGTTACATAGGATTCTTGTAGACCTCTGTTGTTCAGCAGTTAGAGACGAACATAATTCTGAAGAGTTGAATCTTGAATGTGTTGGGGAAGAAAGTTGGCATGATTGTGAAAAATAGAATATACAATCTTTGGAAAGGACGGACCTTGTTTTTCCAAGGGGACACATTGTGCTTAACTCCATCCAATCTGCTGGATAATATAATGTTTCATCATACTCCATAACTAAGATGTGTCCCTAGTATGAAATGTTTGAAATTAGATCAATCCATATATGGAGTCAACATGCACATGGGAGATTTCATTGACCTGCATTGGCAGATTTACCCCCAGCTTGCAGTCATTTTTGACCTTGCTTCTCTCTCAAGTTGCTTGAAGGTTTTTAGGAGGTTCATGTTGCCACTGAATCACTAGCTGGTTTCTTAGATGTTAGATGTTTCCTGTTAATCTGCTTGATCCTAGGTTTCCTACTTATTTCCCATTTACAGTCACTAAGCTTTATTGGAGCAGCTCTCCATAATGCAATTTTTCATGCTCCTTTTTTCTAAAAAAAAAAATTCATTTGTCTATTTATGCTCGGAAAGCTTGTAAATTTTCTAAGTGATTAGTTATATCTTATCGGTACTTTGCTTTTGAAATGCTTGTGATTTTGTTGTGCTTTTTGATAATTTGGAATGTGTTGTGAGTACTATTGCACTGTAATTTATTATGACTTGTTTAAAACTTTATGTGCCTGAGTGTATTCTGTGGGTCTCACTTGTCTGTCAGGCATTCGATGCTGATGATGTATGTAGATGTATAGGGTTAATTCATCATCAAGAGTATTAAGTTTTATCATCTAGTTTATTGGACATACATAGGTTTCTTACTATTAGTAAAATATATAGGCTATGCTTCTATTTTAGTATTCTTATTCTGCCTATCATGTGAGTTCAGTTGTGGTGATTGATTGGTTCACTGAAGTAAAGAAGAATTATGTCAATTTATTATTTTCTTGACAAATAGTCATTTTACTGCATTTCTTTGAGCTGATGCACACATCTTCATGCTGTGTTCTCAGTTAGCTAATCCCTCAGACACTTTTTCAAGGAGCACCTTGTCCTCAAGACAAGCAACATCATCAAGTGGCTTGAATTCATCTGCTGTGGGAACAAGGAGGCCATCATCATCTGGCGGTCCTACTCATACTTCATCAAGACCTGCAACTCCCACTGGGCGCCCTACGCTAACTGCCAGTTCTAAATCTTCCAGACCTTCCACCCCGACTTCTCGGGCCACAGTATCATCAAAGCCAGCAGTTCCTCCAGCAAGATCATCAACGCCAGCTAGATCTTCTACACCCACATCCAAGCCTTCTTCACTTGTTCCCAGCAGGCCTGCATCAAGGTCAGCTACCCCAACAAGACGGCCTTCTACGCCATCTAGTCTGCAAGCCAGTTCTGCTCCACCAGGTCGATCTTCTTCTGTCACAAAGTCTGGCCCCACAATATCAAAAAGTTCAGCACCATCACGTGGCAGCTCTCCAACTGTAAAGTCCAGATCATGGAAACCTTCAGACATGCCTGGGTTTTCCCTTGATGCACCCCCGAATTTGAGGACATCATTGCCTGATAGGCCCTCTTCAGCTTCTCGGGGTAGACCTGGAGCACCCGGCTCAAGATCATCTTCAGTCGAGGCTGGACCTAGTGTTAGACCAAGACAGCAGTCTTGTTCTCCATTCAGAGGGAGGGCTTCAGATGCTAACGTCCATAAAGGTGGTTCTGTTCCAGCAGTTAGCAGATCACACTTAAATGGTGGCGACTGCTTAAACCCTGTTCTAATTGGAAATAAGATGGTTGAGCGAGTAGTAAACATGAGAAGACTTGCGCCCCCAAAGCAAGATGACCAACGATCGACCCATAATAACCTCCCTGGGAAACCATCACTGTCACCGGATAGCACTGGCTTTGGAAGAACACTGTCAAAAAAATCACTAGATATGGCTCTGAGGCATATGGTACATATGTTGCCTTCTTTTTATTTTTGGTTGGCTATTTACTGGATGTTTGTTATCCATGTGTTTTTCCCATCTTCATTAGTGGCTAGACTTCTGTCATATGACAAATTTTTTTATATATATATGGGAATTTCTGCTCATGCAGGATATAAGGCGGAGCATCCCAAACAGTTTGCGGCCGTTAATGACCAAGGTTCCAGCATCCTCTATGTATAGCGTGAGATCTGGGTCCACAAGAAGCAGACAAGTTAGTGTTTCCGACTCTCCTCTTGCCACAAGCAGCAATGCTAGTTCTGAGCAAAGTGTGAATAACAATATGATATGTTTGAATGGAAGTGAACTTGAAGATGATCTCAGCAGCGAGAAAGGAGGCAGATCCTCCCCTTCTGGTGCTGGGGCACTTCTCACCAGATGATCAAATAGAAGAATTATGCCTGTTGCTGTGGACTGTGTTTGGAAGTTGACGCCCTTTACTTTTTTTCTCATTTCTCCTACAGATGGACAGCAGAAGCAGCTAAGGAAGGCCACTTTTTTCGGATGACCTGATTGTATTCCTATATGTGTTGTATGAATTTGGCTGTCTGCTATCGTCTTGTTGGCCTTTTTCCTCATGATACCAAGGCCTTATTTATGCATGTGGAGAACTGTTCGATGGTTCAAGGCTTGCTTCTTCCTACCGCTATGCCTATATAACATGATATTTTAATTTTGAGATATCAACCAGTTAAGGAGGGCTTGCTATTCCAATGCGTGTGAACTCGTGCATTTTCGGAGATGAAATCGTGCAGAAAATCTGTACGCTTAAGATTTCTTTCCAATTTGTACGTGTCTGGTTGGTTGGTCACGGCCAAGTTTTTTCAGTTTGTTTAGGGCTATTGCACTCCCTTTTCATTGTCAAGTTTGAATCGATCAATGCTATAGCAGTCCTCTCTGCTTTGACCATTGTTACCCTCCCTTGCGAGTTTAGTCAGCGGCGATATGAGCTCATGGTCTGCTCATGTTACTTCGAGAACATATCGGGGACTCTCGCAAGCAAAATCATTTCGATCTCAAGATTTCCTTCGATTTACTAGGCATTTCTTGTACCATAATAAAAATGAAAGTTGAGGTTGTATGGTAGTGGCCAAATTTTGAAGAAAGCATCCGATTGGCACAATACTAGCATATTGTACTAATTTTCTACATCGAACTTTAGATTAGAGATTGTAAGTTCATGTGGACGACTAATTTTCTACATCGGACTTTAGATTAGAGATTGTAAGCTCATGTGGACGACTCCTATAAAAGGATGAGAAGAAAGATGAATGTTTATTGATCTGAGATTCAAAAAAAAAAAAATTTCAAAAGAAAGAAGGAAAGATTGAAAATAAAACAATCATAAAAGAAGATCATCTTTTTCTCTTTTCTTTCACCCAAATACCTAATTTGGTGCCTATGAAAACCCCCACGTTCAAAGACCCTCTTTCTCTGATTTTTGCACACCCCAAACCTCTCCTAAAGCGAAAAAATCATAACAAAATTCATCCAATAAATATGAAAAAAGAAGAATCCAAGTTAGGTCAAATTTTCAGACTAGAAATATCTAAATATGGAAAGTTGTTGAAGCGTCCAATTCTTGAGCGCCTTCTTCATAATTTTTGGTGTAGACCAACAAGGAAGGATACACAAAAAAAAGATTATTTTCATGAAATACAAAAAATTAATTAAAAAAAGAAGGCGGCATTCAAGGAAAGATGTTTTGGTCAACAAGGATCCTATCTCATAGAATGCTAAGCAAAATCAGGAAGAAAGGAGGCGTGAAAATCAAGAAGAAAGATTTTTCACGAAAAATACCTAAAAAATAGGTATGAAGGGCGTTGGGACCAAGATGGCCCAAAGAGATAGAGAGTCCACACTAAGACTCCTATTTTGACTTGATCAAATAAAATTTTTTAATCAAATAAAATCAAAATTAAACCAATCCAATTAAATAAGATCGTAACCCATTTAAAAATTTAATTAAATCAAATTAAATTAAATTTAATTCTAATTTATTTTTTTAATTTAATTAAAAAATTAAATCAATCCG
This sequence comes from Cocos nucifera, assembly GCA_006176705.1. Taxonomy (NCBI): domain Eukaryota; kingdom Viridiplantae; phylum Streptophyta; class Magnoliopsida; order Arecales; family Arecaceae; genus Cocos; species Cocos nucifera. The sequence continues at coordinate 1,854,198 of QRFJ01000033.1, read as the reverse complement.
AGTTCTAATTAGATTATAACTAATTCTTTCTCATACTTGACTTATCAATAAGTCAATTGGTTTGATTTACTCCGATATAAACCGTCGGGTTGGCATTTGTCAATTGGTTTGATTTACTCCGATATAAACCGTCGGGTTGGCATTTGTCATACCGTAATGAAAATCGAGGTTGCACAGCAGTCCGGTTACCGTCATGAGGACCTTTCGCCGGACCCCGTTCGATCGTGCGCATGCAAGATCTTTCAGGTGGTTTTGTTTTCTGTGGGGGTGTCGGTGATCATGATTTAGGCTCCCATTATTCTCAGATCATCTAGATCTAGTGCCCTAGACCAAGAACAAAGGAGGCAGAAACCTTAACACGGGACTCCAAATTTGTAGTCCTCGATTCTTGTTACTCCAATGAGAGTACGAGCGGCCATGGAGAATGGACTGCAAAAGTCAGCCCCGTGTTGACCGATTTAACGAAAAAAAACTGACAAGAGATGACCGTGTTGCAGGGTGGTATTTCATGGAAAGCTCACTACGATTGCCGATTGCGGTTACTCAAGGTTTGGTTTTTTTTTTTTTCCAAGTTGTAATAGCAATGTTTGGATATAAGCATATCAAATGGTCTATTTCGCACCGACCGTGAACGGAACCTGGATCCATCCACCGGCGATGTTGTGATCTTCTCCAAAAGTAAACAAAGCTACCAGGACCCAAGCAGAAAGGATGTTGTGAGCTTCCATGCTTCTTCCGATCGGTGATACTGGGAATGCCATATTCGGTGATCCATAATTATCTGGTCTCGTACAGAACAGTAAATCAGTAAACAAATCCTCCAAATAGAACCGTCTTCAAGCACCGTCAGCATACAATTTTTTGAATGAGAATCGTTATTAGCAACTCTACATACGCAACACGTCAAGCGGCATGAATTAACTAGGTGTGAATTTACAGTGAGAGAGACAGCTCTCAGTATTGAACAACTGCAACTAGATATCCATATACATTTAGAAAAGACCGAGAGCCAACTTTAGCTTGTTCTGCCTCCACTTAGGCAACCGGTAAAATGCTTTCTTGTTCATTCCAAACTTCTCTTGAAACTCTATAGCAGACAGATAAGCCTACAGGTTCGAAGCAGTGTCCATCTTTGTTAAAATATTTCAATTTTCAGACAAAGTAAGACATGCAGAAACAATATTCAACCAACCTATGGTAACTGCAAAAGGTGAATGTGGAAAAAGATAATTTAAACCAGGCAATGGATTTTCCCATCAAAAAAATCAAGGAATACCATCTGATCAATATCTGGTTTAATACATTGAGCTTATACAGGCAGCTGATTATTGCAACATGATTGTTGGAAGCATTATGAAGTAGAGGTAATCAGATATCTTGCTGGCTATGCCTACTACCGATCAAGTATACTGTTACCAGCACAATTGCTTGGAACACAAACAACAGGAGCTGGGAGGGGTGGTGCCTCTTTTTTTTTTGTGGGGGGGGGGGGGGGGGGGGGGGGGGGGGGGACAAAAATAGTGATAATTGAAAATGGAGTTACAAAAAGAACACTCTTGTGCCGCTGCAGGTAGAACTGAAATATTGAAGACGTTCAAGTGCCTGTTTGGATGCCTGATTATGTTATCACGACAAATTTACCTATTGAAACAGAAGTTCAGAAGCAAACAGCAATAGGACAAAATAGATATATGCAAGCGGGAAGCCTTGAGAACAACAATCCCTGAAAAACTGGGATTGTGTTTCTGCAAGAGGTGATATATAGTATTCCCACTTTTCTAGGACCCAAAATCCAAAATTTTCTTAAATACACAAAATCCATCTCTCCAATGGATAATCTGTTCTAACTGTTTACCGATGGTTTATTCAAAGGATTATTTATGCCGGCATCCAAACAGCCCCTAAAAGATTGTCAACGACATAATTTTCTGAGAAGAACTCTGGTATGTACATAAAGATCAAGTATATTGACCACCACCATTAACAATCACTCATTTTTAAAATAACTTATCATCAGCTATGGAGCAAAACACTATGTCAAGCAAGCATCACAGAAGATCAAGAGAATTTTATTACAGAATACAGATTAAGCATTGATGCAGCCATGTTTCTGGCTTAGAACAGGACATATGCACACGTCATAAGCTATCTTAAAACATGAAACGCCTAGTTTACAGCTAAGACCAGTTGATTTATCAGAAATCTAGAGAGAGAGAAATAATCAACTGATTTATATATTAATAGCAAACTATAAAGAATACAACTGAAGACACTAACTGATCACTTACTCACTAGACTACTTCATGCATCAGAAGTGGCAGATTTAATTATGAGCATCTATGATATCATTATCCAACATTACAGCAAAGAAGAAAAGCAGCACCAAACATATGATTAACTAAGCAACATCTCATAGCAAATCAGTTCTAACAATCTTCATCTACTGGAATAGACCTGCGTGAAGGGATCTGGTTACTGTGCCTTGAAGAATGGAAAGCACCAGTAAATGCAACTCAATCTCATTCCATAATAAGGAATAACTGTGTGGGTGGGGGAGGGTTGGGGGGGGGTGTTAAAGCAAACATTGTTTCTGACTTTCAGTAAGTGCTCAAACAGATCAAACATGACAACCATATTCCAAGTACTAGTTTTAGCACAGAACATATGCACATGCACCAAGATAGTGTGAAGGAATTATCAAGTTATGTACAATCAACAGAAAGTCTGGTAAAATTATTTAAAAAAGACAAACTTAAATATCCAAGTAATTGTAACAAACAAGCCTCATCTGATCTATTTGGAGCCATGTATCAACAAACATAGGAATCCAAGTAATTGTACCAAACAAGCCTCATCTGATCTATTTGGAGCCATGTATCAATAAACAAAGGCATAATCAATACCATCAAACCATTCGTTTGTTAGGTATGTGTATACAATATGAGGGATAATAGTATCAGCATCATGTCAATTAAGAGTACAATTTCTAATTCTTTAATATTATTTAGTGTTATTTTTTTATTGAATTTTCTTTTATGTTATTTTTGTACATAACAGTGGAATTGGGAAACATGGCTTCCCTTGGCATTTTAAGACAGCTAATAGAGCCTGCTTCAGACTCAAACAATGAGCCAATTTCAAAATGAAGAAAGTTTCATGATCTCCCTTGGGTCACCGAAAGATAGGAGAGGGTGCTCTGAGTTCATGGTACAGTAATGTGAATCATGGTGAGGTATGAAATAGTAACTCTGGCGTTTGGTTGGGGGGAGGGCAGTGCAAGGGGGGCTGGTGTTGGTTGGCCAAAGCTTCTCTCTTGCAGTCCTCATACAAGGCTTCTCCAGATTCTCGAGAGTAGCTTAAACTGTGCTTCTCTTGTGCCACTTTCTCTCAAGCTGTTGTCATCAGTTCCTCTTGGAAAGTTCTCTTGAGCATGGAACTGAGGTGTAGCAAAGCTTGATGGGTTAGCAAATGTGTTTTCTTTTTCTAGGCAACTGTTGTTATACTTTATCATAGCGGATCTCCCACTTCCCTCCATGGGTATAGCATGTTTATCAGGTGGACCAGGTTAAATTCTGGTGTGCTATTCCTGCTTGTTCACTTTTATTTTTTCAATTGTTTTATTTTGTCATCCCTAGGGTTATAACAAGTGGAAAGATTTGCTGTGTTAGGTCTGATAACTTTGTTTAACACAAGGTTAAATAAACTTAGCAGCTTATTAAACTCTCAGTGGGAATGCTCACACAATAAAAAGCAGAGCATCATTACCCCATAGTCTTTTCAAAACAAGTGCAGTAAAGCATGAAGTTCTAGAACTCTTGGTAGGTGCATCATTGCAGGTTGAAAAATAGTTGGATTTCCTCCTACAAAGAATTGGTAAACTACCAACTCAGAAAGACAATTTGTGGCAGCACTATATGAAAGAATGCCCACTCTGTTAAAAAAACATCTCTCTCATCAAACCTCACCATGAATGGAGTGCTTATCTATGTGCCAAATAATAAAGAATTATGCTTTTGAATAGATATCACAGAAATAGCTTGAATTAAAAAGCAGGTCAAACATCCAAAATTCATTAAAAAAAGAAAATGTTACATGTATTAGTACATATATGGATGATCTTCAGTAAAGAGAACAGATTATTTGTGCCAGCACAATCACAGGACTCAGGTTGAACCTACAGTATGCCTCTCGCTGGTACGAGATTCTTTTTAATATCTGCATATGCTAGACCAATACTTAATCATTTTTAATACCTCTCGCTAGTACAAAATTCTTTTTAATATCTGCATATACTAGATCAATACTTAATCATTTTTAATATAATATCTGGTTGTTAGAGAGCAACAGCTCCATCAATGAAGTATGCTAGAACTTCTTGCATAGGCTTATTTATCAAATCAGCCTGTAACTATATGCAACAAGGCCCATTACATTGTCTGATATTTTTAAACGGAAGAATGCTGAGAATATTACCTCTCGTCTGGTAACATCTATGCCTGTTATTGGCATGCTTGATGGCACTTTAAGGAGTTCATATGGCAACTTCTCCAATACATCATCTGTGTCATTTTCTTCGCGGTCATCCAATATGATTTCTTCAACTTTTCCTGAATGAAAACTTGACTCTTCCATTACTGAGGAAGATTCAGATAACCCATCTGCGATAGACAAACATACAGGTATCAATGGCCGAAAAAGGAACCTCAGAATTTTCTTTTTAGTATTTAGCCTTGTGATTTAGAGAACACATTCATATAAAAGTATGACACTGAAACACGACATTTAGGTAAGATAAAAAAAGTTGCAATGAAGATTTTTGAATATTTTTGCTGATTTTTTTCGTTCATCCTAACTGGATAATTGGGTACTGTCTGTATATCAGATTCACAACTGCACTCAAGTTACTAACAAGCAAGTAAAATGATCTATATTTTTGGAAAATTAACATGTGAAACTGGATACCTTGCCAAATCATTTCACTTTTAGGTGCCAAGCAAGGTTAATATGTGAACCAACTTTTGAAAGATTAACATGATATAAGTTTTTTCTTATACAAACATAAGTTAAAACTCTCTACATGCAAACCTGGGAGGTTTAATAACTATACAAGTAGAAGAAGTTGCAAAAAGCTCCCTTGTAACTGTATTTGGGTTCAGCAAGCAATAAATATTTCTAGCCTTGAACTTGCCGAAACACTGGATGCTGATGACATGACTCACCTCTCATATACAACCTGTCAGAAATGGACAACTTTCTGATAGAGCTGTCTGGTGTATGTTCAGAGGAGAATCGTTTAAATGCCTGCCGAAAGCCTATATCAGGTGCCTGTAAAAACACACTTAGTAGGCACTATAAACTTAGAAATCGAAAATAAGTATCTGAAATTTAGAATACATGATACACGCACCGATGATAGAATTGGTATTCAGTGGTTTGCATGTCACACAAAGCACAATAGCAGACTAACCGGGCAAATTTTCATATTTTAAATTTACATATCATCTAGGTTGATACATTTGCTTATATCAATTATGTAATAAACACATATTCTTGCATGAACTTCATCTCATTAACAAACCTGAATTTCATGCCATTGAGAAGATGAACCTATAGTCAAAACAATATTTGTACGCTATTGAGGCACATGTTAATAAGAGTATATACAATGTGAAAAACTTTCAAGATTATGGTGATCAAGAGCCAACAAGGTCAATATCTAACCTCCACATTTCGTGAAGATCCTTTTAACATGGCAAGCTTCCTCTCAAATGAGTTCCCATGCATCTACAAGTGAATAAGATTTAAATGAATACATGAGTATCATTTCAAAAAGGTGGGTAAACTCACCCATCTCACTTATTTCTCTTAGGCACTGTAAGTCTTCCTAATAGCAAAACAGTTCATGGAATATGTAACAAAGATATCTAGATCTATCTAAACAGAATATACTTTGATTATGAGAAATGGTATCCATACATAAGTCTTCGAATCATCCCAGTTAAAGAAACGAGTGAAGAATGGAGGCTCATTTCCTTCTGTAACAACATATACAACTGCATCTATTGATAATCCTTCCTGAAGAATGTCTGCTTGAAGGAATTTCTGCAAGCATAAGAAAGACAAACAGAGAAAAGCAAAGAAACACAGAGAATTACGCTTAGCAGTTTTAGGACATGATAATTGGTATATTATTAATGGAAAAGAGAATATCATGTTCACTACTAGTAAGAAAAACATGTTACCTTGCCAAGATTTAGGGCTTGCTCTTTCAATGTAACATTTGCATGCAGGCCAACCCAGACATAAATTTCATCATGGCAGTCCAGGACCAATACATCCTCCGTAGTTAAATCATCCTGAGTGAAATTGAATATCTCCTTCCCCTGAGATATATAGATCATACATTGATAAGCTTTCGCCTATGTTCTCATGGAAACTATGAATATAATAGAAATTTTTTGTGATTCTCTTGCAAAATAATGCCTCAAGCTTCCATAATATTTGGAGATCACATAACATTTCAGAAGTGAATATCTACTTCAATAACCCTATTTCGATCTATCATGAACATTTCCATCTTTCTCTTCATTATACAATACGGTAAAGCAAAACTAAATTGTATGTGAATCTTTTTTCTGGTACTATATACTTCAGCACCTCCCATAATGATGTTGAAGTAGAAATCAGTAACCGTTTATGAGTCATCATGAGGTTAAGAAAAGATAACGTAGAAAACCTACTTTTAGAGTTGAACATTTCTACAATAAAATGATCATTACTGGCATAGAAATAAAACAGTGCTATGTTTTTCTTGCATCATGTATTTGATGATTAAAACCATGGAATAATGGCAATGTCAAATAACGATCCCCATGACTGTTATATTTATATTGTTTGTAATTGCATATATGATGCCTGTCAACAGATATCAGCAGGCACCTTTATAATTGCCATTATGATTGATCCACGTTCGCATTGATCAATATTTTGTGGTCTACAAATAACATAAACATGGAGCCATATATACATACGTACGTATGTACGAATGTACAAGTATATACATATATTATATACATACTGTTGGAGATAAATTCCGCTTCCGCCGAAGTCCAGTCTGATGCTTAGCTTAACACAACCGGTAATCACAGAAGAGCTTCAATCGAAAATTCTTCCTCCAGCGGCTGAGCCCCACCCGATCTCCAGCGGCCAAACTTATTCAGTAACCGAACTCCTCCAGCGGCCGAACCCAACCGAACTCCTTAGCGGTCGATCCCCAGCCGAACTCCCTAGCGGCCAAACTCCTTCCGGATCTCTCCTTCAGTCGAGTTCCTACAGAAGCCGAACTCCTCCTAGATTTTTCCTTCAGTCGGATTTCTATAGGAGCCGAACTCCTTCCGGATCTCTCCTTCAGTCAAGTTCCTCCAGGAGCCGAACTCCTTCCGGATCTCTCCTTCAGTCGGATACCTCTAGGAGCTGAACTCCTTCCGGACTTCTCTTTCAGTCAGTTAACTTCAGGAGCCGAACTCCTTCCGAATTTCTCCAAGAGCCAAACTCTTTTCGGACTTTTCCTTCAGCCGAACTTCTCCACCAGTCGGACTCCTCTTGGACTTCTCCATCAGTCGAACTTCATCCGGATTCCTCCAGTGGATTCCTTCCAGATTTCAACTAGTATTCCTTCCAGATGATCTCCTCTAGTCGTGTTTCTTTTCGGAGTCCGAACTCCCCTGAAATTGATATATGTCAAATCTATTCACCAACCAACACCTGCTTCCTCCGAACTTCGACTATTAAATCTCAACAAACGGCCACTTCATAGCAACGGACATCACTCTCCATAACAAACTCCACGTGGCCCACTAACGAATGGCCACATCACAACAACGGACACCACTCTCCGTAACAAACTCTACGTGACCCCGAGCGACCCACTACCAGACGGTAACGACAAGCTCCGTCTATAAAAAGGGATCCTCCAGATACGTTTTCGAAAAGCTCTCTTCTCCTTCTCGAAATTCTGCTGATTTCTTACAAGCACTCCATTTCTGTTGGCCAGAAGAGCTGACTTGATCGTCGGAGGGTCCTGCCGGAGCTACCACCACTGACTCCGGACGGAACTTTGTTTTGCAGGTCACCGACGACGACCTCTTCCTCTACTCCAACTCGATCCAGTGTCAACCAAATTATGCACCAACAGAATTGGCGCTAGAGGAAGGACTCTCTGTTCCTGAGGTACCCTTGTTCTTAAAGAAGTGCTCAGTCGACCCTGCCGACCTTCTCCTTCAAGGTTCATCTCCATCCTCTCTCTCAATCCCGAGAAATGCCTCCAAAGAGGGTGACTACTCGGAGATCTACCGCTTCTGTCACCAGATCCATCTGTCCCTGCTCCATCACCGGCACTTCAACCTCCTCCACCGACGGCCACGGTAGATCCAGAGCAGTTCAACCTTGCTAATGCAGCAGGTTCAGGGCCTCACCAAGATGGTGCAGGCCATGCGGTAGCCTCCGACGGCGATTTCGTCAGAAAATCCGCCATTAAGATGTCAGGAACCGACTCCAAGGAGGAGCACTTGGGCTAGCATATCCATCGCCCTTGGAAAGAAAAAATAGAGAGCAGAGGATCCTTATTTGGATCATGATTCTTCTTCGGAAGAAACCTTCCCCATCTACAACCAGCAGCCTTCCAAGGTCTATGATCGAGATGACATCCTTGATCAGAAACTGCGAAGGATGGATTGATGGATTAAGGAGCTTGGTCATATCGCCCCAGCTCACCATGACGACGTCCGCACCGATCCCCCTTTCCCCAAATTATGCAAGAGCCTGTTCCGCCGAACTTCGAGCTTCCTCTGGTTTGAAAGCTATGACGGAACCTCTGATTCGATCGATCATCTGAAGACCTTCCGGACTATGATGCTGCTCCATGGTGCATTTGACGTCATCTTATGCCAAGCTTTTTTGTCTACCTTAAAGAGAGCAGCAAGAAACTGATACT